>JANHFM010005768.1:5736-16132 GCA_032468115.1 Grayia smithii | reverse complement strand
CCAAGTGTGATTGGACACACAAGGAATTTGTCTTGGTGCATACTCTCTCGGTGTACATAAAAGAAAAGATACATTAGCCCAAAATATTTTTTAATATATTTGTTGCTTATTAATATGGTTTTATTTTTGATTTCTTGAATACATAAAACTTTCATTTTAATACTGGAAGAATTGGCACATTGGCAACCTAGTCTTTTATAACCCTTGTATCTTGCCCATCTTGATTTTACAATGATAATTTTTGCTATCTAAGGTCCTCACAAATAGAGACATTTCACCAAGTTTTCCACCTAAATTTTCCATAGCTTTCATCCTTTAACCTATTTAAGATATTTTAGTATCTTACCTTGAAAAAATAGTAAATGCTCTCCTTCTTTTGGTCAGATTAAAATCTAACCTAGGACTCCCACATTTGTTCTGCAAAATATAGCTGACAATTAAATGGTGGCAAAGAAGAACACATCAATAAGAATTATGCACCCCAGTTATGATAGCCCTAGTCTAATCCACCCAGATGCTCACTGAAATAGTGCTGCCACCTTAGTGAAACAGGCAAAGACAGCGATAATGAGACAAGGCAGTCTAGCAGTATAAAAATACCCAGGTGCAACTTAATTTCAGCTAAAAGATAGCGTATGGTTTTCAGAATGGTGGCCTTCTGGAAAGTGTCTCTTTCCTGATTCTTTTGCTGAAACGGGATTGGTGCAGAAAGAAAAAGTAGAATGCTGAGCAGCTGCTACTCAAACACATATCTATTCATCAGACAAAATTGCTACTGTAATTTGGGATAACAGCATAATAGCAGAAAGCCAGAGAGGATCAGTATTTTCTGCTCTAACAATAAATGTGCAGTCTGTTGCATAGCAGTAGGAGATAATATCAACCTATGATAAATTAAAGTCTAAGCCTTCTCTCATTATCTCTTCCCTCAAGTGATATTACCACAGTGGAAACCCTCATGCAGTGCCTCTGAGGAATCCAGGTTAGGTCAGAAAAGTCACTGGTTGCACAGTAAGAAATAATACACGGTTGCACATAAATGGCACTCAATAGTGTAGAAGACAACTCTTCTGAAACACACATGAAATAGAATGATGTTTGATGGAGAGATTTAGAGGTAAACATAGGAACAAATTAGAAACATCTCTCAAGGCAGCTATCAGTCACTTATTTTTGCGATTATTTATATTCTAATTCTTAAAATACAAATATTTTTGATAATGACAGCTAAGCTGTTCATATCTTTGGATTGGAATGACTGATATAGCCTTATATCACTGAATTTGAGGTAATCTGCAAAGGCTTTTCCTCATTGTGCTTTGCCTGTTCATTACGTAATCTGATTTGCTATTGAGTTGTAGATGGTAATTATCTTGCTGAATCTCAGTTTTTGCCATGAACTTCTTTCATAGGCATTTCATAGTCAGGAAGAAGACATTTCAGCCACTTAATCAGTGCATTTTTAAAAAAAACCCAAATTAAAGCATTCCTCATAATTGCCTGTTCAGTCTTTGCATGAGTGCATTCAGTGCTAGGGACGCTCACTGTTTCGCCCGTCTTCATTTTTTAAAATCCTGTATTTTGGGCCACAGAGGTCATAACCTTCTTTTTGTGGCACATCTTTAAATACTTGAAAAATTCATGATATCACATTTCAGTTCCTCAAGAGAAGAATACAGTTTCAAAACAATATTTAAAATATTTAAACCAACCATTTTCTTCCCTTGCTAAAATATCTGCAGCAACATCTGGGTAATATAGTAATTTCTCATTCTCTGGTGCTCAATTGCTTCGTCCACTTGGATTGAATTTCCTTCATTCTGAACTGTCTGGTATGTTTTTCCTCTTGGCTCTTTGAGCCTCAATCTTTTCCCAGTTAACTCACTGAACAATTTTGCTGCTTGCAAAAACCTGCCAGCCTTTCTCTCTCTCTCAGCTGGCTAAACACTGCCAACTGATTTCCATGCATCTTCCAAGCTGTTCCTCTACAATGCTAGTTGCAACTCTAGATATGCAGAGTGCAGTAAGGACAAAATACTCAATACCTTTACTGAGTTCACGCTGTCTAACAACACCCACTTTATTCACCTGTTAATCTCAATCCTGTTTGCTCTTTCTCGAATACTTTTTTATGTTTAATATTTCTTAACCATGCATCATCTTCAGAGAGGTGCTCTGGTGTACAATATAGTCAACAAAATTAACATTAAAATCAGAATAATTTAAGATTAAAAAGTTGTAGAATTATAAAAATAACATTATAAAATTTCAAAAGGTGAAAAAATCCAAGATGGGAATTAACAGTTGTTAAAACAGACAGGTTCTCACGGGGCCAACTAGACCCATGGTTGGTTGGGCTTCTGTGTCCTCCATACAAGGTCACATGCAAAGCCAAGTTTTGATCTCCTTGTGGAAAACCAAGAGGCACCTCTTTGGGAGAAGCGGCAGAGAAGGCTCTCCTTTTAGACCTTGCCAGTCAAAAATTTTTGACTAACAGGTCTGCAGTGTAACTTCCTTGCCTCAACAAATGGAACTGGCTAATGTGATGGGCAGAAGTCAGTTCCGTAGATTCCTCTTCCTGTTGAATTTCTTCCATTTACAAACCTGTGCAACCAAATTTCACTCTGTCACCTACCCTCCTAGCAATCTCCTATTAATACTAAATTTTAACTACCGTATTTTTCACTTGGGAGCCGGAGTTGGAAAGAGAAGGTGAGTCTGCTGAGGAGGAGGGTGCATGGCTCTGCAATATGCAATGGGAAGGAAAGGCTGTGCGAATTGCATTAGGGGATCGGGCCATTGGGTGGCATTGGTTGGAAAGCAGGCTCATTTCTCTTTAAGGACTCCCGCTCAGCTTGGCTCCCAAGCACCGAGAGGGCCTAGGTGGTGGCCACTGATGAGGAGCAGAAACTAGAAGAAGGTGGAGGCGGCAGCTCGAGCTGAAGCCTGACCTGACCCAAAGCCTAAGCGGGGGAGACGGAGGCTCCTTCCATGGGCGGGTGCAGAGTTTTTAGGCAAGCTACCGGGGCAGGGAGTGGGAGAAGGCTGATGGGGAGAATGAGGCTGTTGATTTTGGCTTCCTCCGCCAGGCTCCTCCTCTGCTGCCAGCAGTGGCAGCAGATGAGTGGTGACAGTGGCATGGCGCAGCAGGCAGCTCCTCAGGCAGGGCTGCTGTCAAGTTTGAAGACCCTTGCCCTAACCCAGAGATCTTTAAACTTAACAAGGAATACTTTTTTCCTTGTTTTCAACCTCTAAAATCTAGGTGCATCTTATACTCGAGTGCATCTTGTACTCCGAAAAATACGGTACTACGTTTTCATTCTAAACTTTCTGGGTTACACAAGTTTTTCATTTAGGAATAAAGGAATTTGTATGTCTACCATATGATACTATTTTCCCAGTCCATACATTTTCTACCCTTGAAATGAGTCTTTATTGCTTAGCAGCCAAATATTTTGTCATTCCATCCTATCTTGGTCAGACATGAACCAGTGTCAAATCCTGCAGAGGCCTAGAGTCAAAGCAGCAGGATTCGTGAGCAGTCCAAATTGCCTTTCATTGCTCCCAGCTATAAAATCACTGGCTTGTGCAGCCAGAGCACTCAGCCTTCCTTAAGAGACAGCACAACCCTTCATCTTCAAACTGTTAATGTACAATGAAGGGTAAAGTCATCACATTGCATTAGTACTGTCTTGAACATAGAGAGGCTCCTGACAGATTCCATATAGCACTAAGCGCATCCATTTAGCAGAGTGAGTGCAAATTTTTACATGACATAACAGAATTCTCATCCACATTATATTGGAGATAGCCACAGCTGATATTACTTTAAGTATCTAGCCAAGCACTTTATTACGTGACTGGTAATTTGAATGTATCTCAAACTACAATAGGCTTTCACCAGAAATAACCTCTTCTATGCTAACCTCTCCCATACCTTTTATAACACTGAATAAGCAATGAAAGGTATAGTGCACTGTAATATCAATGGAGGTCTTCCAGCTCTCATTGAAGCAGGAGACCCTATACCAGGGGTCACCAACCTTTTAGACCTCAGGGACAACTAAATTCATAATTTTAAATCCCACGGACCACTAATATGATTTTTTTTTAAAGATAAATAGTATTTAGTGCAATATAAAAAATGCAAATAATTTTTCTGCAGACCATCAAAATTTTGTCACAAGCCACTAGTGGTCCACAAACCACCAGTTGGTGACCACTGCCCTATACCATTTCAGATAGGTGGCTACCCATTCTTTTCTTTAAAACTTCCAGTGATGAAGTCCCTACAACATATGATGGCAAGCTGTTCCACTGGTTAATTGATCTCACTTTTAGGAAGTTTCTCCTCAATTCCAGGTTGCTTCTCTCCTTGATTAGTTTCCATCCATAGTTTCTTGTTTTGCCTTCTGTTGCTTTGAAAAATAAGTTGACCCTTTCTTCTTTGTGGCAGCCCCACAAACATTTGTATACTCCTATCATGTTCTTTTTTTCTCCAGACTTGTCATACCCAATATCTGCAACCGTTCTTCATATGTTTTTTGTCTTTAATTATGTCTTAATTATATTAGTTGCTCTTCTTTGCACTTTTTTCAAAGTCTCAACAACTTTTCTCTAATGTGGTAACCAAAACTGGAGCAGTATTTCAGGTGTGGACTTATTAAGGCTTTATTAAGTGGTACTAATACTTCATGTGATTTTGATTCTATGCCTCTGTTTATACAGCCAAGGATTGTATTAGCTTTTTTTGGCTGCTGCTGCACACTACTAGCTCATATTTAAGTGATCGTCCACTAGGACTCCAAGATCCCTCTCATAGTTACTGTTTTTGAGCTAGGTTTCACCTATTCTGTACTTGTGTCTTTGGTTTTTCCTGTCTACATATAAAACTGCTTTTCCCCACATTAAATTTCATGTTGTTGGATAGGGCCCATTGTTCAAGTCTGTCAAGATCTTTTTGGATCCTGAGCTTGTCTTCTAGGGTGTTGGCTATTCCTGCTAGCTTAGTGTATTCTACAAATTTGATGAGTTCTCCTTCTGTTCCCACATCCAAGTCATTTATGAAGATATTGAAGAATACTGGGCGTAAGATGGAACCTTGTGGTACTCCACTTCTTCCTTCCTTCCATGTGGATGTAGTACTATTAAGAACTACTTAATAGTATGGTTTGTCAGCCAGTTACAAATCCATCTCATGGTGATGCTGTCTATCCCACATTTTTCTAGTTTACCAAGAAGTAGATTGTGGTCTACTTTGTCAAATGCCTTGCTGAAATCTAAGTATACTATGTCCACAGGATTTCGCTGGTCTACTAATTTACTCACTTTGTCAAAGAATGAATAATATATGAAGTTGTTACATAATCGCAATGCAAACTTTTTGAAAGCTATCAGTTAAGTAATTTGGATATGTCCAAGACTGGTACACTAAGATAGACACCCAGAGAGGATCAGGGAACTGAGCAGCAACCACAAAATCTATGCTGGCCTTATTATTGCACTACTAACACACCCTGCTTCATTTTTGTCACTAGCCACACTGCTGACTATCGAACAGCTTGCTGATTTGCTGGCAACAGCAACACAACTCCATACCTGTCACTGACATGCTGTATAGCCTTATCAAATAACATACTTCTTATCGCCTACAACAGGGGACAACCATCCCCACTGTCTGGAGATTCTCAGTCATCCAGGTCATGGTTATCCCAAAGGTGCTTCTTCAAAAGGCAACTGGACTGAAAGAACTGAAGAAACTTCTTGGATTAAAAGCAAAATGTCTTCAAGGAAAAGTCCAGTTGGCTTTTGAAAAAGCATCTTTGGGATTACCATACCCACTGTTCTCCCTTACCATGCCTCTGATGGCCAGTATTACTTTATTACCCAAGTTCTAAATGCTTGGGTAACTATCAGTGGCCTGTAGCTTAAGATGATGCAGTTTTAAAACTTTTCTTAGGTATCCAGTACATGCACTTTGACCTATGGTGTGTGTGTGTGTGTGTGTGTGTGTGTGTGTGTGTGTTGTTTGGAAACAATTGTTTAGAAGTCAAAGAGTCTTGATATTTAACTGATCAATGAAAGTGCTTGGCCCAAACAAAAAATTAAAAATTACCTTATGTGCTACATTATCCCAATGTACACCCCTTTGAGAAAACAGCTTTCATGCATTTTTAGCTAGATGGAATAAGAAACTGATCAGAAGTAATTCTAGAAATGATGGAGAAAGCAATGGTTACTTAATGGGGAGCATTCCCTTTTGTTCTATAAAACTTGAATAACAGTATCTGGAAATATTAGCCATGTTTTCAAATCCACCCTGCACTTGCAGGAATTCCAACAAGCATCCCAGACAGATGACTTTTTGATCTTTGACTGAACATGTCAAAATATATAGATATTGCCACCTCTTTGGTGATCATCTCCCCTGATGAACTGGTTTTGGTATCTTGGCGGGGAGGGGGAGAAGAAAAGCTAACCTTCAACTGGAAGCTTCTTTTGATATCTGTTTCAGTTTACTAAGGTTGATAATGGCAACTAACATGGCTCCCCTTCATCATCATCTCTTAAATTTATATGCTGCCTAACTCCCAGTGATTCTGGTGGTTCACATTCATTCCCATATTAAAGTGGTTATTCTTTATTCAGAATGTAGAGGTTAAGAATATAAAATACAGTGTCTTAACTAATAAATATAGTGAAAACACCTGTTATACAGTATATCTATATCTGTATATCTGTTTCCCTGTCAACTATCTATCTATTTATATAGAAAGACAAAAACATGGACCAAGGATTATGATGCCTCTGCTTATTGTAATATCCAGTTTATATAGAAGCTGCTGCAGGATCCACTAACCTAGATCTCACTGTGATCTGTTGACTTTAATTCCCAAAATTCTTAGCAATATCATGGCTAGTTGGGAAATTCTGGGGGCTGACATCCACATATCTGCAGAGCACCCAGGAGGAAAAGCTAATTTAGCTAGTTCCTCTGGCAGAAATATATTGCATCGGTATTTTACCTCAGAGTTCCATATGCTTTGGCTCCCCCTTGTCTTTTAGACATAATGTTAAATTTAGGTAAAATTAGAATCATCTACTATATCTCTTGGAATACCCAGAGTTCTAGTCAGTAATTTGCTTCATATGAAAGCACTGAACCTATGAAGATGCATATGTCCCTGGATGTCATTCCTAAAATACAATATTGCTCTTTGACCAAATAGAATCTCAGAGCATCTTACCATCAGGGAAAATAAATAAATAAGCAGGAGAAAATAATAAGCCGGAAAGTCCTAAAACAATAACATTGACTATAGCAAGGCAAAAAGAGAAGAAATGCTATTCCCAAAGAAATAGGTCAATACAGGAACATAAGGTAGCAGCATAGAAAATGCATTCATGGGAAAAGGGCTTTTGGTTATATTCATGTAAATACATCAGGAAGGACAAGGAGTGTGGAGCTTCTCATTAGCTCTTCTGGGAACTGCTAACAAAAAGACCCAGTAGTACAATTTTGTCATCCACACTTCTCAGGTAGAATATGTAAAAGGATCTCTGTTGCTGACCTTAACAGAAGGAAATCATCCTTCATATTCCCTGAGAAGGCTTAATGTCATGGTTTTAAAAAGCAGAAACAACACCTTAAATGATCTAAAAATAAAGAATGCCTCCACAGTGTTTCAGAATGAAATTGAATGTACCAGGGTTCAGCTTTCAGAGGTAAGGGAAGTTACTGGATACTTGGATTCATACTACTGTATATCAGTGGTGGGTTTCAAAGTTTTTTACTACCGGTTCTGTGGGCGTGGCTTGGTGGACGTGACATGGTTTGATGAGTGTGGCTTGGTGGGCGTGGCAGGGGAAGGATACTCTAAAATCTCCATTCCCACCCCACTCCAGGGGAAGGATACTGTAAAATCTCCATTCCCTCCTCAATCCGGGGGAAGGTTACTGCAAAATCCCCATTTCCTCCTGATCAGATGGGATTTGGGAAGCAGAGAATAGATGGGGGCAGGGCTAGATAGAATTTTTACTACCGGTTCTCCAAACTACTCAAAATTTCTGCTACCGTTTCTCCAGAACTGGTCAGAACCTGCTGAAATCCACCTCTGCTGTATATACTTGGGTGCATCTCTTCTGCTTGTTACTAGCTAATAATCCCTTTTTCCCATCTGTTTCTATCTGTTGTATCCTTATTTAACTACAGGCCTGCAGGAAAGGCTTATCATTTGTTCTATTTGTTTAATCTATACACTGTCCGGATAAAACAGAGCATTAATTTCTAAGTTCCTCATTGGTTCAGAATTTTCAGTAGAACAAGTGAGTCATTTCAAAATAAGTAAGAGTTCAGTCTGAAGTGTAGTTATATTGGCAAGGACCTGAATTAATCTCAATCTCCTAAACTCTAATTGTGTATAAATCACACAGAATACAGATAAATTGGCTGTTCTTAAATATTTAAAGGCTTTGTGGAGAAAACAGTCATCTCCTTTATATGTTGGTAGAGAGTAGGTTAGACTAGCTAGATGTATCAGCAAGACATTGATGTTCTAAACACACTGATTAAAAAAGCAAGTTCTACTTGCTTCCCCTGAGCATCTTTCTGCCATTAATATTCATGGCAGATCTCCGTAAAATTGCAAGTAATCATGCAGGAAGTATGACCCAGACTAAATACATTCTTCCCTTTGAATAGGATTTTATGAGTGATTCATCTGATATTCACAAATTCAGCAACATGAACTTCCTTAAGTTTGATAGACCATCCATTTATCTCCATATAACAGCAGAGGACCTAGCTCATCTGGATATCATATAGTTCATATATTTCCACTGTCATATCTTCTCCTCCTGAAGTGAACCTCAGTGTCCCATAAGTACTTACTGCTCCTGTTTGTTCAAATTCTCACAAAATCCTGTCCATGATTGGTAAGTAGATATATATCTTATCCTAGTTGCTTCAAATATCTGAAGTGTGTATTGAAGAAGGGATATGGACACAAGAGAGAAGAAATGGTGCATTAATAGAAGGGAGGCTATTTAACATTCTTGGAAATCACCCAAATAAAACTAGATGAATTGTTCCCCAGAGTTCTTGAGCTTGGCTTGACAATGTTGCTAGAAAATAAAATTTTATTAGCCTGTATCTAGGAGTATCTTTCAGAACTCAGTGGGATTTGGTGCTAAGCAAACATCCATGACATCAGCACCAGGCATTCTCGTGTCGATTCTATATCCCCACCCTATTGATTTTGCTACTTTAGCTCTCTGAGTTAGGTTTACTGCAATGCCCTGGTCTGTTTCGACAAGAAAGTCCTTGCCAGCTTAGCCCTATCTTATAATTTTTCATTAAGGAGCTTCCTTTATTGAAAGCAGTGTTGTAATTATGATATATCTTGATTTCAGCAACCAATTTAACTAAGTACCTCGTTAAAAGGGTGGTCTGGATAGTAGAACATAGGAGGAGACGGGGTTGACATTGGAGCCATACGACGCATCTCCACAGGGCTCCCTGGCATCACGCCAAATTCAACCTGCCAGGAGGTTCTGAGGGACCCAAATCACCCTGGAGGGGTGATGAAGATAGAAAGGACACTCCCCTGATCACAAGGAGACTGCATACTCCTTGTATGATATGGAGGAAGCTCTCAATCCGGCGAGAAGAAAAAGACGGCCATTGCATGCTTGACCAGAGCTGTGACAGCCAACTGATGCAGCAAGCATAGAATGTGAGGAACAGTGAGATCAATCTTGGTGAGATTTTTCCAACTCCTGTTGTGGAATTTACCCCCTTAAAATAAATCTGGGAGAAAGTGGGACTCAAATAAGAGGAAGTGGAATTGTTTGTTTTCTACCTACAAGAATAGCGGCGAGCAAACCTTCAAGCTATTTATAGAACTGGAAATAAAGAAAATAATTTCTTAAAAAGAGAAGAAATTTAAAAGCTAGGAAGTCAGACTAGGGATTTAAAATGCAAGATAGATTAAGTTGAAAACTTTTTAGAATATGAAATTTGGATCCCTGGGACTTTTAAAAAACTTTGGAGTACATGATACAATTTAAGCTAACAAAAGAGAAAGAGAAATAGAGCAACAGCGACATCTACTGGAGAAAATTGCAGAGAAGTGAAAGTAATGAAAGTATGACCTTGACTGAATATTGAGTATAAACTTGTTTGTTACAATAACACCTGCTCTAGCAGAACAGAGAGTAAAACACTGTAACTTTTTAAACAGTATAGCTTTTTGAACTAAGATGAAAACTAAACAGAGAATCAGACACTAAACTAAACAGAGAGTCCCTTGGACTACAATGCGAACAAACTGGTCAGTCCTAGAGGAGATCAACCCTGACTGCTCTTTAGAAGGCCAGATCCTGAAGATGAAACTCA
>JANHFM010005767.1:69966-87200 GCA_032468115.1 Grayia smithii | reverse complement strand
GTCCCTGTCCTAATATTCCTTTTTACTCTTACTCTTTTCATGTATTCTAATTATGTTTATACTTTTATCTGTTATCATATATATGCTTGATAAATAAATAAATAAATAAATAAATAAATAAATAAATAGTAGAGTTCAATAATTCAGTGAAGGTATTACATTCACAGTTTACTTGTTCATAGGAGGATTTTAACTCTCCTTTCCTGGAGATGTTTCAACAAAAGTTGGACAAGCACTTGTCAGGATGCTGTAGGACTATGCAGGAGGTTGAACTAGATGATCTTCAGTATTTTTTTCCATCCTGAACATTCTATGATTCTTTAAAATCGGGGGGGGAGGGGCTTGCATGAGGCACCACATGATTCAGTCATAATAGAGTAGCATAACATGGAGAAATGAGCAGTTTTAAAGCAAAACAGAGCTCCTGAAATAAAATTTAAACTACAAGCACTTTCCTTTGTTTATTACAACCTTTTTAAAGTAACATCTTAGTTTCAGCATAAAACTTCTCAGTCACAGAAGAAATGGAAAATATTATGCATGATTTAGCACCCTACTGGTTTTGAGTGAGAATCAACCAAGTACTATCAAGTATTTCATTAAGACACATTACTAAAAATTGGCAGCAATAAAGGACTTCAATGCCCACCTGTGCAGTGGACAAATGCTAGCAAACTCATTATGATATGAGAACATATCATAAGGCTTCCATCAAGTGTTTCCCACCTAACTATAAGCTAGATCTTGGTCAAGAGAGCAAGAATGTTAGTGGCTTGAACAGCAAAACAAATATATGAAGGAATAGTGAATAAGTTGAAAGGAAACACCGCCCCGTGCGCTCACACAGGGCTGCGCTCCTCAGGGTACCATCTGCCAGACAGTGTCGGCGGGTGGTCCCTAGGGCGAGGGCTTTCTCTGTGAGTGCACCGGCCCTCTGGAACGAACATCCCACCGACCTCCGGACCGCCTCCGACCTCCGCTCCTTCCGCCGTGATCTGAAGACATGGCTTTTTAATCAAATTGGCTGATGCGGTCGGATTTTATTTTTATTGTATGTCTTAACCTTTTATTGTTTTAATTGGGGTTTTCTAATTGCATTTATTCTTAACTTTTGCCTTTTAATCTATTTATTGTGTTTTTAATCTGTAAGCCGCCCCGAGTCCCTCGGGAGATGGAGCGGCATATAAATGCAATTATAAATAAAATAAATAAATAAATAAATAAATACATGAGATTTAAGCCTGCATATAAAGTTAAAATTTAGTACCACAATTCTTCTTCATCTTAAGAATTTCCTCTTTGCACAGCACAAATTGGCGTCTTACTCTATATACTACATAAAGCAAATTATTTTAATCTGTTCCCTCTCTCTTTCTTGCCAACTTTCAGGAGGTTTGATCCCTGTAGAAGAAAACAAAACATTTTTTTTTAAAAAAGGATTGTTAAACAAAGGAATGTTAAAAGGAACTTTATTATTTGATCCTGCTTCTCCTCATATTCTTGCTGATCAAGGTGGGAAAGCAGGCCAACTCAGGCAGGTTTTTGAAGTATGGGTTTAGAAGGATATTTCTTTTTTTCTGAATTGCTTTTAATAAGTGCTTCTGTTTTATCAATGCTTCTCTTGAGCAATAGAAAGGGACACTACAGCTACTGTTTTAGCTCCCTACATTCTTATGTGTACTTTCTCCTTCCCTCCGTGCGCCTTTTTGAAGGCTTTCCAACTTTCCTATTGAGTGAATAGTGAAAGCCGGAAAGTTTCTCTCTGGATTGACTCACCCTATTATTTCCATTTGAAGTTAAGATGTCAGCTGTGGGATAGCAGGTTGAGATACATTTGGTTGGTTGGTATTATTCTGCTGCCCAGTTTCCCTTTGTGAAGTGCAAAAGGAAAGGTTGAGTCACCAGTAACGAATCCTACAAACAATAAAGCCCCATTCCAAGATGTAGGCCTTCTAAATTGATCATGCTGTACACTGTTCTCCACCCAGCCTTTTAAAAGCAGCTGTTGATACTGACGACTTTGAGCACCTGCCTACTACAATGCTGTATATCAATTTCATTGTGTTCTTGCTTGACTAATTTGGAAAACATTTTCCTCTATTCCAATTTAAACCACCTGAGATATTTTGTCTTTGGCATATTGCTGCAGGAATTGATATGACTCTTAAACAGTAACTGATGTTCCAATATTCTATTTAGCCATCTGACATGCGTTATTGGTATATTTTCGAGCAGCAAGAAAAAAAATGGGATACCTTTCAAAATTATTTGTGTTCTCACAAGATATAAGCAAGCTTAGTTGTACCTAAGGGATGCAGTGGCTCAGTGGCTAAGATGCTGAGCTTGTTGATCGAAAGGTCAGCAGTTCAGAGGTTCGAATCCCTAATGCCATGTAATGGGGTGAGCTCCCGTTACTTGTCTCAGCTTCTGCCAACCTAGCAGTTCGAAAGCACCTAAAAGATGCTAGAAAAATAGGTACCACCTTTGATGGAAAGATAACAGTGTTCCGTGCACCTTTGGCATTTAGTCATGCCAGCCATATGACCACAAAGACATCTTCGGATAGCGCTGGCTCTTCGGCTTTGAAACGGAGATGAGCACCGCCCCCTAGAGTCAGGAACAACTAGCACATATGTGCGAGGGGAACCTTTACCTTTTTATTAAGAGATTTGTTAAGAGATAAACATTTGTGACCAGGCAGATGCTTTAAAGATAGAGTGCAGTACTTTTGTGTTACTTTCATGTAGATTTTGGAAGAAACTTGTAGTCCAAATGCAATAACTGAAATAATTTTAATTTGATATATTCTTTCTGCACTCATTTTTGTTTTGTTTCCCAACTTGTTTTTTTAGTATAAATTTTTGTCCATTCTTTGTAAAATACCAAATATATGGGTGGAGATAGAGTGACATAAGTAGAATTGACAGAAGTGAGAAAATACAATAGACTTGTAAAGAGAGCCATTGTGTTGATTGTGTTGTAATGTTTAAAGAGGAAGAGGAGGATGTGCCGTAAAGTCATTTTTGGACTCCTAGCAACCATACAGATAGATATTCTCCATAACTATCTATTGCCTAAGCTGTTCTTTAAAATTTTCAAAAGATCTGTTCATCACCATTGTAACTGGTAACACCATTATAACCAGCACTACTGTAACAACCATTGTAACACCATCTTGTTGCTGGTTGTGTCTTCTTTGCCTTCCTTCCATCTTCCCCAGCCTTTTCCAGAGAGCTGGGTCTTTGCATAATGTGTCCTAAGTAGAATAATTTGAGTCTAGCCATTTATGCCTTGAGTGAGAACTTGTGTTGATTTGTCTGATGTTCCACCAGTTTGTTTTCTTTGCTGTTGATGGTATTCTCAGGTCTGGATTAGGAATGGAGAAACCCAAGTTTGTGTCCTTCCTTAGACATGGAGGCCAGTTAACCTTGAGTGACCCACTTATATTTTCAGTTATATTCTTTTTTCTTCCACCCATTTCTGAGGCAGAATTAGGTTTCCCCTCTGATGTTATCTATGTTATGGAATAATTTATCCCCTGATGTATCCAAAACTTTACCCTGATGCATTTTAGTATCTTTTTTTTTAAAAAAAAAGACATTTCTTTTACATTGGTCTCCCTATCTGTAATCTCATTTTATTTTACTTGAAATTGTTTTAATTCTGAAAAGTTCTATACCACTTTGGTTTTCCAGGAGGTGTTGTTTTTTTAATGGATATGCAGTCTATAAATACTTTTATGAAATAAATAATAAATGTTTGCAAAGTTGAGCAGATGTTACTTGCTAAAGATTCAACTTAAAAAACAAGCTAATACTCTTGATTAACA
Source organism: Grayia smithii (assembly GCA_032468115.1). NCBI lineage: Eukaryota > Metazoa > Chordata > Lepidosauria > Squamata > Grayiidae > Grayia > Grayia smithii. Next base: position 83,371 of record JANHFM010005767.1, on the reverse strand, counting down.
CTCACCAAGTGCTGGGATTTTTTTTTAATTTAGTCAGTAAATTAATCTTCTGCAAAGCAGTTAAAACCTGGCTTTTCCGGCAGGCATGGGGCTGATGATGTCACTATTGTGATTTAGGGAGATCCGGCCCCAGATGGGATGTGAATGTTTTTATGGTCCTATTGTTTTAACCTGTTTTTTAAATTTTTTATAATGTCTTGATATTATTTTTTGTTGTGATACTTTTATTGTGAGCCGCCCAGAGTCCTTTGGGAGTTGGGCAGCATAAAAATTCAATTAAATAAATAAATAAATAAATAGTATAGCTTTAGTAGAATGCAAGATTGGTAGAAGATTAAATTTTAATAGGAATGTTATATAGTATTTTGAATAACTGATCATTTCTCATTCTAAGAGGTTTGAAACAGGATTGGCTTGGAAAGTATTAAAAACAGTGGCCACAACTATGCCCTTGTAATCCCACCTCTTTTTTACATATATTGCACATGCAACATATAAAATAAAGGGCACACAATATAAATGAAATACATAGAAGAAGGTTACTGGTCACCATTCTATCAATGGGATGTAGTTTAATTAGAGAAGGTTCAGAGGAAGGAAACTAAGATGGTCAAGAGACTGGAACATGTTTCCTATGAGGAAAAAAATTGCAACATTGGGGGCGTTTTAGTCTTGAAAGGAAGTGAATGAGCTGTGCAAATCAGGCATAGAGGGATAAAGGGATAAGGGGAAGATAATTTCCCCTTCCCAAAATACTAGAACCAGTGGTCACCCAATGAAATTGAATCTTGGAAGAATCAAGACAGACTAAAGATTTTTTGTTTTTGTTTACACATCAGGTGTTTCAATTTTGGAATTCACAGCTATGAGATGTGGTGATGGCTTCCAGCTTGGCTGGCTTCATAAAAGGGTGCAATTCATGGAATTCAGGGGATCAATGGCTGCTAGTCTTCAAGGCAGTGTGAATGCCTCTGTGGCTGCTCTGCTGGCAGGCTAATGAGCAGATAGCTGCTGTGAGAACAGACTGCTGGACTACATAAACCAGGGGTGGGGTCTGATCGAGCAGAGCACTGCTCATTTTGTTTTCTACTGAATGGGGCTACTAGGGTGTTTTGTTTTGTTTTCCAGTAGCAGTGGCAGCTCAGAAGATTAACCTTTCCATTTTTTTTAAGATCTCCTTTTTCTCAGCTAGAAAGCAAGACAAGAAACAATGGAAGGAAACTAATCAAAGGAGAGAAGCAACCTAGAAATAAGGAGAAATTTCCTAACAGTGAGAACAAGTAATCAGTGGAGCAGCTGCCTTCAGAAGTTATGGGTGCTTCATCACTGGAGGTTTTTAAGATGAGACTGGACAGCCACTTGTCTGGAATGGTATAGGGTCTCCGTCTCCTGCTTGAACAAGGGGTTGGAATAGAAGACCTCCAAGGTCTTCTATTCCAACTCTGTTATTCTGTTAAGGAGAACAGACTTGCTCACTAGATTCCATGTTGGTTTTCAACATTTGAGGCAGCAGAAATTAAAATGGTCAAAGGTCAGCTTCAAATTGGTGTGCTTGAGATGGGCAGGGGGAGGGGAGAAATAGTAAAATGGTGCCTTGTGGAATTCTCCCCAATCTCCATTCAGATGGAAGGGAGTACAATACAAATCACTAGTTGCATATAATAAGTAGTTATCAATAATTGCCCAGGTTTTATGTGACTCATTTTTTATTTAGTGAATGGCCCATGTTTTAACTTTCTGCTACTGTCTTTTGGATGTATATTGTCTACGCACATTCAATGGAGGCAGAAAGAGTGGAAGTGTTGCCAATGTCATGCTGGACAAAATTCATCTTTTAGTGAGGTGTTTGCTATGAGCAACCGATATTCTTTTGCTTTGTTCAGTCTGTCCCATAGTGTTTCACCCAACAATCAAGTTGAGATGTGCTGAGCTTTGTTTTTTTTTGTTGTTGTTGCTATTGTTTCTTGTTCTGGAATTCCAGAATGTTTGGGTAATTTTTGGAGCGATGTGTTAAATTAAAACTGCATGACATGAACGTAGAAAAACTAATGTGGAGCTTTCCAAAGTCTGGCAAGAGTTTGTGCATATAAAGTCCCATGTGAGTATTAGAGCTGACCCAATTCATGCACTATTCAAAGCCATACCAGAAAAAAAAATACCATGCAAATTGACATACGTTTCTTTTGAGTTCCAGAATTCTCTAACCTCAATTATAAAAGAAAACACATTGTGCTTGCAGGAATGGTGAGCTTGCTCATTAATTCTGCAAACCAGGGAGAGGGATAGTGCATTATAGCTGGCAAGACAAAAATTAGGAGGATAAATAACATGTTTTGCCCAAACTGCGAACGAAGATTTCATTGATTTTTCATGATATGATGAAGCAGCAAATGATGAAACAACAATGAAAGATGTGAACATTGCCTTCTGGCAAATAAAAAGCAGAAATGGGAAGAAAGGAACTTTGAAAAATACACAGCTTCATCTTGAGTACAGATAATCCTCGACTTACAACTGCTCTCTCAGTGATCATTTGAATTTATAACAAACCCTCCCCCCAAAAGAGACTTATGACATGGATTCAAAGTTCTGATATCTGCCCACCTCCATCCATGGTCATATGACTGCATTTTGAGTACTCAACAGCCCACATTTATGGCTATTTGCAGCATCCCATAGCCACATGGCTTTGATATACAACTTTTTAATGGAAACTGACTGAATAAACAAAAGACCCAGCAACCCCAGAAAAACAAACAAACCAGGAGTCATTTACAACATATAGTGTAAGAACTGAAACAACCACCGTGTGGGACAAACAGGCAGAAGACTGGCAGAACGTATCCATGAACACCAACCGGTGAGAAGACATGACGAAAATTCTTTAATTTCACAACATATAGACAGATTTAACAGATTTAAGTTTCAATTGGGAAAATGTGACAATCCTAGACTAAGGCCAAATCCAAATATACCAGGGAATTTCTAGAAGCTTGGCACTCTGACAAAACATTCATCAATAGACACATAGACATTAACATCTATAGAATATGCAAAAGAGACAATTAACTATCCCAAAAGAGAACAAAAAGACTCCAGCACCTCTCCACCAATAATAGCTTTATTGTCCACGTGTGATTGGACACACAAGGAATTTGTCGTGGTGCATACGCTCTCAGTGTACTTAAAAGAAAATATACATTCATCAAGAATCATAATGGCATCCAGATCAGCATAGATTAACTCCCAAGTTTAACTTCAGACCAAAAATCAAGCCCAGTCAAGAAACTGCTAAAGAGCCATCAGCAAAAAGCCCAGAGAATCTCTAGGATCACCCACACAGACAAGCAAGTCACCAGAATATAAACTGACACCAAACAGCACTCCTACTAACACTGATGATGTTACCTAATTTGGGTAATGTAAAGTCTCCAAGAATACAAGCAAGCTTAGAGAGCACCAAGGATCTCTCATTTCAACCCTGAGCTACAAATATTCTCCTTTATTTACTTAATTTCTGTAAAAAAAATTCCCATAGGAAACAATGGGTTGCTGTAACTACAGCTGCACTCACTTAATGACTGCCACAAAACATTGTAAAATCAGGTGCAGTCCTAATGATCTGATTTATGACCATCACAATTTACAACCAAAATTGCAGCTCAATGTCATAAGTTGTGTACTATCTGCAATCATTTAACACACCCAATGCTCAGTCTATTTCTGGTAAACCCTACTCTCTAGAACTTTTTTACTCGCAGTAAGCAACATCATCTACATCTGACCACCCAATACAGGTAACCCTTGACTTACAACCATAACTGAGCCCAAAAGTTAGTAACATAGTTATTAAGTGAATCTTAATAACTTAATAAGAATTGACTTTGATTGTCAGAGAGTTGCAAAAGGTGACCACATGACCCCAGGTCACTGCAATCGTCATAAATATGAGTCAGTGGCCAAGTGGCTGAATTTTGATCATGTGACCATGAGGCTGCTGCTATAGTTTAAGTGTGAAAAATGGTCATGAGCAACTTTTTTCAATGCCATTGTAACTTCGAAGTCACCAAATGATCTGTTGTAAGTCACCTGTATAAAGGTATTTACAGTATACAAATAGAACATAATTCAATACAGTGAATCATTACTGTAGCCTGAAGACATGGCTTTTTAACCAAGCTGGCTACGGTTGACCATTTTATATTATCTTTTACATATTTTTAAATTATGTATTTTAACTTTTATTATCGCCCTGTTTTAAAATTGTTGTGATGTCTAATTGTCTATGAGTATATGTTTTTGTATTTGCATGTTTTTAGTGTAAGCCGGCCTGAGTCCTTCGGAAGAAGGGCGGGATATACATTAGATTAAAATAAATAGATTAAAATAAATTACTATTTCCAGGTTCCACAGCTAGAGGTCAGAGTATTTCGCCAGGTTTTTCCTCTATATTTTTCTACTGTATTTCCTCCTTTCACTTTCAATTCCTTTAATTTAGCTGTAGTTTCGATTCCCCGAGTAGCTGAATTTTCTGTGCTGCCGCTGCATTTACCAGCTAAGAAACATTGAAATTTCTTCAACGTAGCCAGGAAGGAAGAGCGGGGACCCTCCAAGGTAAGTTATACAGGATGTGGGTGGGGCAATTCCGAAAGAAAATAAATTGTCTCCAATAGCTGGAAAATATCAGCCTGGTTAACACTTTTCAAATAAAGAGCACTTTGAGACTGTTTTGTCTGAACTGTAAGCACTTAGCACGTTCTGTGACTCTGTGAATTCTAGCAAAATCATTGTAGGTGAATGATTGTTATTAATCCAGCACAGTTTAGATATATGTGTACTGAACAAATACTTTTAACAAGGAACATTCATTTATTTGGACAATGGCAAGATAATTTGTTATAATTGATTCACTATTGCAGTCACATGCTAGACTAAGCGAGAACAATTTTGAAGAGGCATTGTTGTCCCTTTCCCTCCCTCCCTCTTTTTTTATCCCATATTTATTATTTTTTATAAATAACTCAAGGCAGTGAACATACCTAATATTCCTTCCTCCTCCTATTTCCCCCAAAACCCTGTAAGGGAAAAATCAACATTGGGGTGATAGTATGTGGCCCAAGGTCACCCAGCAGGTTTTCATACCTAAGGTTTGACTAGAATTAACAGTATCTTGGCATCTAGGCCAGCACCTTCACTTAACCATTATTTTAATACATTCAGGTTTTATGTTTTTACATTGTTTTTGTTTACAATATTGTAAACTGCTTTGAGAGTTTGGTTAATGTTGGTGCAAAAATTAAAAACAAATGAGCACATAACTCTCATGGCAGCTGGTTTGGTGTAGTGGGTGAAAAGCATCAGGCTACAAACTGGAAGACCAAGATTCTTGTTCTACTTTGGCACAAAGCAGGGGTGAAATCTAAATTTTTTTGCTAATGGTTCTGTGGGTGTGGCTTGGTGGGCGTGGTGTGACTTGGTGGGCGTGGCAGGGGAAGGGTACTGCAAAATATCCATTCCCACCCCACTCCAGAGGAAGGATATTGCATAATCCCCATTCTCACCCCACCCTGGGGCCAGCTAGAGGTGGTATTTGCCGGTTTTCCGAACTACTCAAAATTTCCGCTACCGGTTCTCCAGAACCTGTCAGAACCTGCTGGATTTCACTCCTGGCACAAAGCCACCCGGGTGATTGGCCAGTCACTTTTTCTCTTAGCCCTAGGAATGTTGGCCCGGTCCAATAATGGGTTGACTCACGTGGTGTGAACAGCCAACAAAACACCGAGAAATAATGGAAACCAAAATCCCTTTTTATTCTGTACAGGTGAAAAAGGGGCACTTAGAGCAAATGCCACAAATTAAGCATACCAATTTACAATTTGGCAGCATATTAATACAGCTTCAGGCAAAGAAATTACACAACTATAGTTTTTATTAGTTAATTACTAGGCAGATTTCAAGTAGCACTAGACAGATTTCATTTAACTTTTTATGGGAGTGCATTTCATTATCTAAGCTGTCCACCTCTGGGCATGATTTTTATTATGTTAAAGATTAACTTTCTGATCCCAGTACATCAGAGATCCCCAAACACTGGCTGTGGGCCAGCACCATTCCTTGGCCTACCAGGAACTGGACCACACAACTGAGCAAATCCCCATCCACGCACGCAAAGAAGCCAGGCAGTGTAGAAAACCATGCCTCCCTGGTCCACAGAAAAACTGCCCTCTACAGAACCAATCCTGGCACCCAAAAGGTTGGAAGCCACTGGTTTACGTGACTTCAGCTATAGATAGTTCTTGACTTACAACCAGTCACTTAATGACTGGTCCAAGTACTGACAGATGTACTGGGAGCAGGGGGGAATTACAATCCAGATTTGGAATTCTGATGGGCAACCTCCCTGGTCATGTGACCCCACTTCAGGCGCTTGGCAGCTGGGCTGTGTTTATGTCCATTTGCAGTGTCCTTCAGTCACATGATCATGTTTTATGATAGCTTTGCTGAAAACACCATTTACTTCCTGTTTTTAGCAAAACCGCGCCACTAGCGAGCCATTGCTTTGTTTAACTATCGTGATGTTCACTTAACATCCATGGATACTTTTACTGCTGTAAAAAGGATCATAAAATTGCGATCATCACAAGTTACGACTGTGATAGGCAGGCTGCTTTATGGATGTAGTTCAAGGTCTATTTTTACTTGCATAATGGAGTGGCAAACTTTTCAAAATGGCTTCGAACTATTTTACCCAGAAGGCAACAATGAGAAATCACTTCTGAAAATTGCTGTCAGGAAAACTGAGGGAACAGACTAAGTCAAAGGCACACACAAAATTCAACTCATAAATCTTGCTAAAGCAGTTTCGTTATAAATAGTCCTCGACTTTACAACCACAAAATTTCTGTTGCTAAGCAAGTCAGTTGTAAAGTGAGTTTTGCCCCACTTAATGACTTTTCTGGCCACAATTGTTAAGTGAATCACTGCAGCTATTAAGATAGCAACATGGTTGTTAAGTGAATCTGGCTTCCCAGATTGCTTCTCAGGAGGTCACAAAAGGTGACCACATGACCCTGGGACACTGCAACAGCCAGACAATGCTGGCTGGTGGCGCCCAGGGGAAGAGCCTTCTCTGTGGGAGCTCCGGCCCTGTGGAACAATCTCCCCGTTGAACTTCGGACCACCCCTGACCTTCGCTCCTTCTGCCGCGACCTGAAGACGTGGCTTTTTAACCAAGCTGGCTATGGTTGACTTTTAATTGTTTTTAGCATTTTTAGGATGTTTTAATTAATTATGAATTTGCATTTTATCGGCCCCATTTTAACTCTGTATTGTCTGGTTGTTTGTTTACTTTAACTTTATATTGTCCGGTGTATATCTTCTTTTATATTCCATGTTTTTATTGTGAGCCACCCTGAGTCCTTCAGAAGAAGGGCGGCATACAAATTGAATTAAAATAAATTAAAAAATTAAAAAAAATTATAAGAAACCCTCCAAGTAGTTTTATGAATTAAAGAAAAAAACACCGTAAAAAGCTGTAAGCCAGTAAAATATTTGGAGTCCCAATATTATGGGATCTTATTTAGGATAAAATTTCTCATGTATCAGAACAACACAAAATTTGTTCCTAGCTTTTCATCCAATCTTTCTCAGGTGATTTAATCTCATTTTAACATTCTGAACATACCTTCTTATTATGCAGAAAGATTGTAAAACAAGCAGTGTTTGGATCAAAGCAGAAATGCACATTAAAAACATTCTGATCTATGACTTTAAATGGATGGAGGATCTTTTTTTTGAATTGTGATGTCATCATATTACGATTTATTTATTTAGAGATAGGTAGGCTAACCGAACTCATCTTGGATTAATTGAGAAATTACTTAAGGTCCCCTGCTAGAAAAAATGTTAGAATAATTTGCAATTGGATAAACCCAAAGCACTCAAAGTAGAGTCCCATTTATGTCCATCAACCTCTCTGATATCCAAACGTTTTGTTCAGCCTTCCACTTTCCATTGTTTTGAAGATAGGAACAAAGTAAGTTTAAGTTTAACAATGTCAGCTGGTGGTGCCCAGGGGGAGAGCTTTCTCTGTGGGAGCACCGACCCTGTGGAATGACCTACCCGTAGACCTTCGGACCGCCCCAGACCTTTGCTCCTTCCGCCACAACCTGAAAACCAAATAGGCTTTGACTGACCAATTTTAGACTTTTATATATTTAAATTGGATTTTAACTTCTTTACTGCCCCTTTTTACACTTTCGATATTTTAAGTATTTAATGTTGTATGTCTAGTTGTTTGTTATGTCTTGTTCATGGATATATGTTTTATTGGATATTTTTTATTGTGAGCTGCCCCAAGTCCTTCGGGAGAAGGGCAGCATACAAGTTTGAATAAAATAAATAAATAAATAACTATTGAAAAGAGGAGACTTTTCTACCAATCAATATCATTCCAGGACTTCTAAGATGGCAACACTATGTCTCCCCGTGCCAGTGATGATGTCTACAGAAAGAGAGACAAGTGCAGACATTACCTGAAAAAGGAGAATGCTTCCTAGGTGTCCTGCTTCCTAAGCCTTTCTCTTTGCTGAGTTTTATAGAGCCAGAATGCAATCTGAAAGGCAGAAAAATGAACAAAGGGCTATCAGAAGTAATTATTTATATTGAATATAATTCTTTTTAAAAAAGCTATCTTATAGTATTCCAACCTTTTTCTGGAGGCCACTCTTTTAATCTTTTGGATTCACCAGGTTCAGGGGATGTGGCCACCAGAGTGGGAGGGGCAAAATGTTCAAATCGTTCTAAGAACTTAGGCTAATTTGAAAGGTCTTTGGAGATTTTCTAAAACTGAAATGGATGCCTTAAACTCGGCAAAGTGTGACATTTCAAGTTCACTCACCTGCTTTACAGGATATTGTTTCTATTGTTTCAGCGGTATTTCACATGTTTTGGGAGAAAAAGCTAGCAATAGCACTTAGATTTATATGCCGCTTCACAGTGCTTTACAGCCCTCTTTAAGCGGTTTACAAAGTTAGCATATTGCCCCCAACAATTGTCCTCATTTTACCGACCTCAACAAGATGGAAGGCTGAATCAACCTTGAGCTGGTGAGACTCAAACCTCTGGCAGTCGGCAGTCAGCAGAATCAGCCTGCAATACTGCATTCTAACCACTGTGCCACCACGGCTCTAGATGGTAAAGAAATGCTAGAGTGTGTGGCAGAATGCCACTCAGTTGGATGGCTTGGGTAGCACAAATGTCCCTTAGTGCTGCTTGCCAATGAATGTTAAACAAGATGCAGAATATAAGAAGGGTGGCATCTGTAGCATTCATCTCTCCTAATCTGCACCAGAGGAGCCATGAAAGACAGGGATCTGGGCCAAATGTCTCTGTCAGATTCCAGGTATTTTCAGTAGAAGAGAATTTCAGGTGACACTTGGGATACATAGATATTTGTCATTACAGCTGTCATAGTGTGAATATAGAAAAGAAATCAAATTGTTTGGGATGCAGAGAGCAGGGTGATATGCTGTCCATCATTGATAATGGAAGCACCATCTTCAACCTAGTCATGCTTCTGAATATTTTTCACATAACGATGATGCATTTATTGTGCTTTTTGCCCTGCTTGATTGATGGGACCCATTTCCTGCATGTTCAGCTCCTTTTCAGTCAAGATGAATGGCAAACTGAGCAGAAACTCTGTTGCACACATTACTACATTATCAAGACCTAATAACACTGGCCTAGACCTAGTGGCATCTGCATCTCTCTGATTCTGTTCTGGGGTTATTTGACCATCCTTGTGTATCTATGCATTACCACCTATCTAATTTTTTCTCTCTCTCTTGCAAGAACCACCATTGGCCTGAAGTAGACATCATTGCAAACTGCCGTATTTCCTCATTATCAGCTCACACAGTAATTTGAACCCCATCACTATTCGAAGGGCTATCGATTTATTGCTGTAGCTTTAAGCTATCTTTTCACTTAGGAGGAACAATTATACTGCAGGGCTACTTGGGAAATTAATCCTAGTTTGCACTGAGATGGCAAACCTATATCTCAGTGACAGAAGAGCCATCAAAAAAGCTTTAGATTTTATATTAAGAAAACAAGATCAAAGAGAAAATTTAACAGGAATAAATTGGAAGTTGAGGGGTATAACGGTGTTGTAGTTGCCCCAAGGCAGAATGAGGCAACGGAGATTAAATTCAGTTTTCCCCTTGGTAAAGGGGAAAGGTTTGAACGGGGCCACCCCCAGTTTTAGGCCATAATGAAAAGTTGATTTGCTGATAAGGAAGGGAGATTGAAATTTAGTGACTGGATAGATCTGCTCATGAAATCAGAGTCACGCTACATTTTTAGACCAGTGGTCCCCAACTCTGCAGCTTGGCGGATTGGCTGTGGGGGGAGAGGGGAACCGGGCCCTGTGAGCAGCAGGCCTGAGCACATGCACACTCAATTCTTGTGCAAGCAGTGGGCCAGCATGCATGTGCATGCATGCCCAGCTCAACCTGGGCAAGTTGAGCTGCATGCATGCACATGCGCACCAGCCTACTGCTTCTGAATAGGCCACGGCCCGGAAATGGGCCATAGCCTGGGAGTTGGGGACCCTTGTTTTAGATTACCTTCAATAACTCCAATATTAGCATTCTTGTGAGAATGGAGAGATCCTTTACATTTTCTCTCTAAGGCTCAGCTTCAGTACAAGTACATCACACCAGTGCCCTGGGATATCATGTAACAGGATTTTCTGAGCTGCGTTCATGAATATAGCCGCTGGATTATTTCATTTGTTCTTCTTTTATTTCTTCTGTATGGTTATTCTGTTAGTTATTTCCTTAGACTTCCACATTCAATAGCAGCACAAGTTAATCATGTATTTGCAAGTTAATCATACTTGCAAACAGTTCACTAGTATTTGTGGGACCACCTCTTCCTGAGGGTGTCTGTCCATCCTGCTAGGTAAGATAGGGTAAGACTACTCAAGGTTCCCTCCATTCAGTGTTGCCACCCAATGGGACCTCAGAGGTATGCCTTCTTGATGGCTGCCCTAGCCTTTTTGTAACAGCCTCCCACTTAAGATCACAGAGAGCCCTACACTTTTTGGCTTCTGAGGGTCATGAAAACCTGGCTTTTCTCCCAAGCATTGCTGAGCTGTAAGTATGTTTATCTGGTGTCTCAGGCAAAAGGTACTTTCTTCTTACCCTTATTTTTATGCATGTATGTTTCTGACCTGTCTGAAATGATTATATGAGATAAGTGGCCATATAAGTCCTGAAAATAAATAAATTCCATTCATCCTTACAATTTTTTTAAAAATCACCCCTTTATTTTTTCAATTTACCTGAAATTGAACATTGGTGATCCTGCTAGAGAAATGACTATTACTACATATTTAATTATACTCATCATATTTTAAGACACTTCAAGTTAAATCTGTGCAATTGAAAACTACTCAACAATTTCTATGAAATTTGGTGTGCTTTCATTCTCATAAATCTCTACTTTATCTGCAAAATTTATTCCAGCTTGCTGGAAAAGAAAATGTACAGCTTTTCTGATTTTTAACCACACAAGACGATGGAAAGAATCCAAAAATCTACTCACTGGGTAGATGGTTTGAAATTGCCTTGAAGGGCAAAAACTTCCATGAATCAGGTATAACTGAAAACAAGACCAGGATTAATTTAATCCATGTTGCCAAAAGTAGAAATCCCATTTTCAGCTTCACTGTTGCTGTATCATAATGTCAAAGGACATTCAGTGCTGAGCCAAGGTTGCTCTGTGAGAGGAAGCTCTCAGAATTACCTAAATTCAACTCTTGAGATGCAGTGATGCACTGGTGAATAACAGTTTCTGGTCTAAGCTAAGAACACATGCCTAAGGCTATAGTTCTAACCTAAACATGTTCCAATAAAATAAACTTATCTTCCACATCCTGTTAGAATTGGAGGCACCATTTAAGGTGCTTCTGGCTTAAAAGGACCATGGCCCAGGGGACATGTGTGGGAGGCAGTGTTGGGTTTCAAAATTTTTTGCTACCGGTTCTGTGGGTGTGGCTTGATGGGCATGGCAGGGGATGGATACTGTAAAATCTCCATTCCCACCCCACTCCGGGGAAGATTAATGCAAAATCCCCATTTCCTCCCAATCAGCTGGGACTCGGGAGGCAGAAAATAGATGGGGGCAGGGCCAATCAGAGATGGTATTTACTGATTCTCCAAACTACTCAAAATTTCTGCTACCGGTTCTCCAGAACTGGTCAGAACCTGCTGAAACCCACCTCTGGTGGGAGGGCTCCTTTCATGTTCCTGTCAAGGAGCTGGAGTGAATGACAGGAGCTTACCCTTCCATCTAGCAGCACTTGGGTCTCGAACGTGGACTTGCTAACCTCCAATCCAGCATCTTAACTACAAGAGCCACCATACTCCTCATGGGACTTACCTTAAGTGTACAAAGTTTCATATATTAATTTACAACCTTTCTACACTGAAGGTTTTGCAGTGGTTACATGGGGTTAAAAATATAACCATGAACCTATTCATCACATCAGATATGTATCACATATGCCTTCAACTAGGGTAGAAAAATCCTCAACATCCTCAACCACACTTCCATAGGCCTGTGTTTTCTTGGTTTTTTAGAAGCCCAATAATGAGAGAGAGGGAGAACAGCCTGGCTGTCAGAGGCATGCTGTTCCCTACAAGGGTGTCCTTAATGACAAGGCCCAAATAGAGTGACAATGTAGAAGGGAATCTTTGTCTCAGATTTTACCAGGTAGCCAACACAAAGAAGGGTTTCTTTCTCACTTCTGTGACATACTTCATTAGGCAGGAAAGGCAAACATCTAATCTGTAGCAGTGGTGGGTTGCTCCCAGTTTGTCCTGATTCGGGTGAACCGGTAGTGGGGTGGCGGAAGGCTCCACCCACCCGCCCATAGGTCATCAAAAACGCTCTGCGCATGCGCAGAAGTTCCGCTCGCCACCAAAGCAAGCAAGTGCACCTGCGTGCTACCAATAGCGAACCGGTAGTGCCAGCATTTGAAACCCACTACTGGTCTGTAGGTAGCCAGAGTAATAGCACAGATCCATATCCATATCCTCAGACTCTTTAAGCAAACAAATCCCAGATAAGATAAGGACTCTGTCATCTCAATCAGACCTGCCCATCAAGCATTCAACTCCAAGCAAATATAAGCCATTTTATATTTCAGATGTGGTATGAATTCCTTGCAGTGGCCCAGAAACAGATTTTGTGGCTCAGATTTCCTTAGTGGATTTCGCTGATTGTGGAGGATACAGTGTGATAAATAAAGACACCTGGAACTACCGTATATTCCGGCGTATAAGACGACTGGGCGTATAAGACGACCCCCAACTTTTCCAGTTAAAATAAAGAG
>JANHFM010005767.1:56272-69866 GCA_032468115.1 Grayia smithii | reverse complement strand
TATAAGATGACCCCCCACTTATCTGAAGATTTTAATGGGTTAAAAAGTCGTCTTATACGCCGGAATTTACGGTAGTTGATCTAGTAGTAGATTAATATCAAATTTTCAAAGAAATACATTAAGGCCTAGGAGCTATTCTTAAGGATGCAGTTTGTAGATCTTCCTCTTTCCCCACATTTGCTTACTGATACCTCCCCTCCAGGCTAATGCAGGAGAGAGGCATACATTACATTGAGTTGCTACATATAAAGTTTTTATAATATGGAGATGTAACTTTCATCTTAAAAATAGCTTAAGCATTATCTGGGGTATGGAACATAAACACACCTATTAGCTATTGGAAGCCCCTATTGCTTCTGCTGTCGCAATAAACAACTCTGTACAGCTGCTTCTAAAAGAAGTGTTGTTACAACTTGTTCAACTATGGTAACACCAAAGTGACTAAATAAATATTCAAGACAGATTGGAAGAAGTGCAGAATAACTTTGAAGGAATCTCAGGAGAAATGATTACTGAAACTTATGTCTTGTGTGTTGACATCTTTTCTTGATTGCTTTTGAGATATGTATGTATGTATGTATGTGTGTGTGTGTGTGTGTGTGTGTGTATATGTGTATATATGGATATATAAATATATAAAACCTCAGAAAACAATTATATAAACATATACATAGAAATAAATACACTCTGTGTTTGTTGTCTCTCTCTGTGTAAACAAATCTAATGCCAAGTCTTTTCAGAAAATAAGAAAGCTTTCTACTATCCTATATACTAACTCTACAAAGGACATCAGTTATTCTGTTGTGTTTTATAATTTGTAATAAGAAAATATGTTGCACAGCTTGGTCCTTTCTCCCCTCCTGTTTAACATCTCATGCAGATATGAGGTCATGCAACAATTTAGAGTGAGCTATCATCAATGTTAAGATGATATTCACTTTTGTATCTTCATCTCTGGCTACCTGAGTGATTCTGTGGATGTCCTGTCCCAGTGTCTGGAGGATGTGAGGACCTGGATGGAAGGCAACAGACTTTGGCTGAACCCAAACATTATTGAGTGGATTTGGGTGTTTCAACCTTCTGGTGCTAGGAACCTTCCTGGCTGAGTCTTCACTGCCTCAGACAGATCTGGGACATAAGCTGGGGATCCCCTTGAACTCACAGCTCCTACTCAAAAAGCAGTGGCAACTGTAGGTAGGAGGGCCTGTGCCCACCTTCTCTTGGTGTACTACAATTCACTCTACATTTAATGCCTTCCCCATCTATGAAATGAACACAAACAACATGTAAAAATATTTATTATTTTGCCTCTTCTTTTTTATCCCATCATATTTCAGGATATTCTAGGACAGGGGTATCAAACTCTATTTCATTGAGGGCTGCATCAGGGTTGTGTTTGCACATGGCCCTCCCAAGCTCCATTTTGGCTTGCAGAGGCACCGCGGGCCAGTCGTTTTCTGTTTCTAGGGTGGCCCCACGGGCCAGATCTAAGCACCCCAAGGGCTAGATCTGGCCCCCGGACCTTGAGTTTGACACCCCTCTTCTAGGAGTTCTATGTCAATGCATGGACTTAACCAGCATCTGTCACATTAACACAGAAGCTTTTAAATCAGCAACTTGAGGCATAAACTCCTGCTATCCTCAACCTAATAAGCCATCTTCAAATGACCATTTCATTTTAGACTTTTGCCAGATGAATCCATATCTTCTCAGAAGAAATAAAGGAAAGAAAAAAAATTGGGTGGGAGGATTATCCTGCTCTCTTTTATTTCTGACTCTTACACTTGGACTTTGAATTTTCTAGCTGTTGACTCAGAGAAAGGAATGTGTGAGAGAAAGAGCTTTCACACAATTGCTTTAAAGGAATGTTTATACACACTCTCTGTCACTCACACATGGGTGACTACAAATATCATTGTCAGTACTTTGTGTGTTGTTCCAAAAACAGTTTAATATGGTTTGCATCTTTTACGGCCAGCACAACTCTAAATAACAATCAAAACAATAACATATAAATCAGCTGGTACAGAATGCAACTGATTGTCCTTACTAGACAATCACAAGCTTACTATAACAGCTTACTGCTGTTATAGGAACCACACTGACTGTCAAGTGAAGTATGAAGGAGGGGTGAAATGCTACCAGTTCGCACTAGTTCGGGTGAACTGGTAGTAAAAAAAGCTACTGGTTCATTCGAACCGGTATTTCTGACGATCAGCTGTGCCACGCGATTTATATTTGCTAGAAAGCAGGAAATCCTGCTTTCTAGCAAATTTAAATCACACGGCACAGCTGTTCCCCCCTCGCTATTCTACTTACCTTCTTAAACCTCCATTTGGTGCGAACTGAGCATGTGCGCACAGTGTGCATTTGGTGTACACTGTGCATGTGTGTGCATAGCATGCATTTAGCATGCACTGCACATGCGCAGGCAGCAAACCAATGACAACCTGAGGAGGATTTCACCACTGGTTTGAAGTATTAGTTATTATCTCTACATGGCCTGGAGTCTAGATTCTGTAAAGGTATCCAATCTCAAGTAAATTATGTTTGCCCAGCAAATATCAACAGAGAGTACTTGCTGAACACCCTTTCTTATCAGAAAGTTTAAGGGAAGGTGGTCATTCTTGATAGCTCCTTCCCAGGGGTGGGCTTCAAAATTTTTAGCAAGGGGTTCTTTGCCCGGTTGCTGAGTGGGCGTGGCCATGGTGGGTGTGGCTACTGGCACCACAGTGAGGAGGCCTGTTTGCAATCCCAGGGCTCTGGAGGCTTTCCTCAAGCCTCTGGGAGGGCAAAAACAACCTCCCAGGCTCTGGAGGCCCTCTTGATGTTAAGGTCTCCAGCCATTCAGGAATAAATAGTTCCAACTCATTTTCAAAGTCCAAATCCTTTATTCGTGAGCGTGCTAGCACTTCCTCGGAATTTCAAAACTAAACCCTCCAAACTTCTCCTCCCTCCTTTCCCTTTGACCCCGTCCTGACGTCCCCCAATGAGATCTTCTTCCATCCTTGCCACGTCCACATCCATCCGGTGATTATGTAAGATTGTTGTGTCTATCTAACCCCACTCCCCCCTTCCCACTTGAAACTGGCAACTTGGATCGTTAAAAAAAAGAACTCCAAGGTTGACACTGGAGGCCCTCTGGAGGCTGGAAACGGGCCTGTTTCAGTCATTCCCAAACTTCCTGTAGGCCTGTTTTTCACTCTCCCCAAACCTCCATGCATGCCCAGTACTTACCTGCATCCAAAATGGGCTGCATGGGGACTCCTGGGAGGGAAGGGGAGGTGTGGATAGGGCCAGCCAGGAGTGGGATTTGGGAGTTCTCTGAACTGCACAGAATCTTAGCTAGAGGTTCTCCCGAACCCCTGCAAACCCCCAGGAGCCCACCTCTGCTCCTTCCTTCCTTTCTTCCAAAGAAAAAGCAGCTATTCTACATGGCCGTCTTAGAAGTTAAACAACTGAAATAAGTTCTGTATTTGTATTATATTTTGATCATATTTTGCACACCACCTAGAGACTTTTATATAAGGTAGTCCATCAGCCTTAAATAAATGAATGATCTATGTTTAAGATAAATAGCAAAAACTGCACAGCTATGGAGAAGGTGGAAGAGTCACTGTGATGAAGAACAGATGCTTGTAATTTCTGCATAGCTTTGTTTTTAATCTGGACCAAATCTGAAAATATCAGGAATAATCTAACAAAAACTTCAAAGACATTATGGATGAGTGAAGGAGGCATCATCTTCTGAACTATGTGTCTTTCTCCCTCCACCCTCCCCTTTAGTTCTCTGACTGCTATGATAATGTAGATGCAGAGAAGTGCCTTAAAACTATGAGGCAGGTGCACAATTCTTGTTCAGATCTCAGTTCATGCAGGGAAAAGAAAAAAAAAATCCTCCTTTGCTCTAAGGTCCTTCTGAAGTTGGATGGTTTCCAACCTACGCCGTTGGCTCTGCTCCTGAGGTTTCTGACCTTCTTACCATAGCACCTGCTATTGAAGTTGGTGATATCAATCGATACGGCCGCTCAGAAGGAGGTTCCTGCCAATGTCTTATTTGAGTTTTGTGAGGGAAAGTTTCTACAGGCCTTTTGAGATCAATTCTTTAAAAGGGAAGAATTGTTGGCTCCTGACAGTGAAAAAGACTTGATATGTCTGAGGGTGGGTGAGCCATTCAACCTTTCTGAAGGCCAGGTTTTTTTAAAGCTATTTTATTCCCGTAAAAAGGGATGAGGAAGCAAAATCTATAGATTTCTATTTATTTGGCTTCGCTTGAGTCTGCTGAAATCTAAGCTCAAAAATATTTTTCCAGTAAGAGCATTAGGTGCACTAGAGAGGATTCAGAAGCTATTCAGCAGGCTTCTTTTGCTGAAGCACCTCAGCACAACTTCACTTTGTTTCGGTGTGGGGAGAAGAGTAAGAGATAAGGTATTTATCTGTACTGTTTTGCAGGTACTGCCTTTCTTCAGGGGTCTTACGGAGAAAGGACATGAAGCAAAAAAAAATGTATCTGTGTTCCTGGGGTTGTGTATTAAACATGTGCTCCTTTGAAAAAGATTTTCTTAAAAAAATGCTTTGGATCTTAAGTGAGCCCAGCATCCAGCAGCATGTTCAAGGGGATCAAAGCTCTTATGCTTTTTTCACATGCATTGCATGTAGGACATATGAGGAAAAAAGGGGGCAAAGGGTTCAATTGCATGGCCATAACTACCATTTTGAGGAGGGGAGGAGGGTTGTCTCCCAGGAGATATGCCCTCTGTTATTTATTGAAGTAGCTTGACTTATTCAAGCTTCTGCCACTGCTTTAGGAGCTGTGCTGCTCTAAAAATGGAGGCCTGAGAGAAGGACAAGAATAACTTTCTTTCGCTGGAAGTTTGCTTAGTGCAAAAGTGCAAAACTGAGACTCTGGGGCTGCATGCTGCAAAACTCTTGGGATGGCCTCTACAGTTCATTATGATCTGACAGAAGAGAGGAATTAAATAACTAACCGACTGAAGGCTAGTCATATCAGTTGTATGTAATGTTAGTCAAAATATAAATGAAATCAAATCAGCATTACTTTTAGGCCTGGCCCTACCCACTGAAAGCATCAGGATATGGCAGGGGGGAAAAGATACTGTCAAGGCCTGCTTAGACTGTGGTTACAAGGGCTAGTGAGGAGTGACCATTTCCTTACATAAATCGAGATACCTTAGCTGTTAACACATAGAATTAATGAAAGGATATATAAGAGTATCAGCTTTGTTAACAATTTCCAGCTCTGATTGTCACCTTTATTTGACAGGTTCCACTTCCTGTTTCAAATGTAACAGGAAATAATCATACTAATCTCAGGGTAATTACTATTCCCTATCAGGAATGTAAAGATACTGAATTTCTTTGTCAGTAGTTCTTGACCATTTTTCAGTAACCATTGGAAATTACAATGGTGCCAGAAAAAAAAAAATTATGACTGGTCCTTGCATTTACAACCATTGCAGCATCCCCATGGTCACATTAGATGCTTGACAACTGGGGTGTATTTACATCACGTAACTACAGGATATTAACAATATCCTGGGTTACATGATCACCACTTGCAACCTTCCCAGACAGGGGTGGGTTCCAAATCCTGCCGCTACCGGTTTGCTCCTGCGCGCTCGCACGCTTGCGTGTGTGCGGTGCTTCTGCACATGCGCAGAAGCATCCGGGCGGGTGGGCAGAGCCTCCCACCGCAGCCGCTACCAGTTTTCCCAAACTGGTGTGAACCGGTAGCAACCCACCACTGTTCCCAGGGGGTTTCCAACAAGCAAGTTCAGTGGTTAAACATTCCCTGAATAACCTCAGTGATACACTTATTAACTGTGGCAAAAAAGGTTAGTAAAACCAGGTGCAATTCACTTAATAAGCATATCACTTAGCGATGGATGTTGCTAAGTCATAATTGGGATCATAGGTTGAGGACTACCTATTGGGGCCTTTAAATTAAAAAAAAAAACTCCTTTGGATAGTGAAAGAAATTCTAAGGCTGAGCTACTGGGAATGAAGCTTATGGAATCTGAGCATTGTGAACTCCAGCAAGAATTACATACTCATGTTAAAATCAACACATGGATACTCTCCTGTTTCTGCATTTCCCAAAAGTTCCAATGGTGTTCTCAGATACAAAAATCAAACATGCAAATTTATTCTAAACATATTGAAATTAATACTTTTAAATTAATTAAGAACCATTTAGGAATGTATATTTGAATAAATGTATATTTAAAAGTGTATTTAAATGGGTATGAAGATATTACCAGGCACCCATGGGTATTGTGTCGTAAGATTGCAGCCAAATCTTTCCCTAAAGAAAAGATAAGATTGGGAAGGAATACACCAGGGAGGTAGACATAGAGAAGGCACTTTCTGAAAGGGAACTCATATGGCAAATAGAGTTCCCTGTTTGTCTTGCAAAGTAGAGTTCAGTCTCTTATCAGGGAAAATACTATATTAGGGACAGTGAGAAACTGAGGAAAATGTCAGATATTTTGAAATTAATATTCTTTGGCTAAATGCCTAGAAAATGCATGCCCTTATACTGTGCTGTGGGGATTTTTGTTTTGTTTTGTTTTAAATCTCCTTAGTCTTACTTTGGTAATCTTTTAAATCTTTTGAACTTGAAATAGGTCTCTGATAAAAGAATACAAACATCATCTCTATGTAAATAAAGCTTTTATACATACAAAAGACCTGAGGAAGGGAATTTTAATAAGTAACCTTTTATCCTGCAAAATATGCATTACTTCCTATTATGATAAACAGTTCTTATGTTTGAGAAGAAAAGGGCTATACATATACATTCCAATTACATATTCATTTGACTTTATATTACATAAATACAGCTCAATTTGGATAAATGTCTGAAGCCAAAGGAATGCATTAGGAGTTGAGCAGAACTCCTGCTTTGCCCTTCCCATTGTGTTTGTAAGATTTGCATTTTATAGTGGCATATTACAAATATGCAAATTTCATTATGGTTTTGGATTACAAGGTTATCATCTCTATTACCCACTAGTAGTAAACATAGGCTTTTTGGATGAATAGATCCTTGGCTCAACTGCTTGCTTAATAGCTTTCCATCAGTGAGTTGCCTTCTTCTCTCCTTGTAAAGCCCTCCCCAAACCCTTCTGAAGCTTCATTGTCCTTTGAGAAAGCAAGGTAAGAGATCAGGACATCAGAGGCAAAACAACACTGTGCATGGACAGAGATCACTCTATTCCAGAGGTCTTCAAACTTGGCAGCTTTAAGACTTGTGGACTTCAACTCCCAGAATTTTCCAGCCAACATAACTGGGAGTTGAAATCCACAAGTCTTAAAGCTGCCAGGTTTGAAGACCTCTGCTCTATGCTATGATCTATTTACTAGATTTTTATATTGCCTTAAGCTGCAGGGAATCATGGTGTACAATTAAAGACAAATAACCTATAGGAACCATGGTGACGCAGTGTTTAGAGTGCAGTACATTGGGGGCAATATGCTGACTCTGTAAACTGCTTAGAGAGGACTGTAAAGCACTGTGAAGCGGTATATAAGTCTAAGTACTATTGCTATATGGTTCAAAAAGTGGAAATGAATTAAGTGTCCCTAAGAAAATTAGAAAAGACTCTGATGTTGGAAAAGATTGAAGACAAAAGGAGAAGGGGACAGTAGAGGATGAGATGGTTAGATAGTGTCATCAACACAGTAGGCATGAGTTTGGGTGGACTCTGGGAGGAGCGACTGAACAACAAATGATCAGATCCTTTGAATAGTTCCATTTCAATAATTTTAATGAATATCAGAACAAAATAACATTTTGGATTTCAGATGGAGACTGTTCTAAGGATAGGAGCCACTGCTACAGTTGTTAAGTGAATCTGTCTTCCTCCATTGACTTTGCTTATTGAAATCTGACTAGGAAGGCTGTAAATGCTAATCACATGATTCCAGGACATTGCAACTGTCATACATACATGCCCAGATTTTTTTTGTTTTTTTTTCCACATCTTGGGGTGGGTGGGTAGTTTCCCTTTGACATATTTACCTGAGGTAAAGTATGTCCACTGAATGAATAGGATCTGCTTGAAGCAATGCAGGTTTCACAGATTTAACTGCAATGCAGATAACATTTCCAGCTGCCTGCCTGAGGTCAGCCAATCTTTGCTTCATTAGCTGTCAAGAGTACTACCTTGTTTCCCCAAAAATAAGACCCTGTCTTACATTTTTTTGAACCCTGAAATAAGCACTTGGCCTTATTGCCATGCGCTCAAAAGCCCAATTAGGCTTATTATCAGGGGATGTGTTATTTTGGGCAAAACAGGGTACAAAAGCAGGCAAACTTTTTGTAGCCAAAACATTTGGAGCTAAGTGATTTCCAGAGGCTGCAGGAGCTATGATGGAGATACAATGCATCAGAAGAAGTTGCAACAACATTTTTAATCTGTTTTGGGAAGTCTGGATGGATATTAAGCTCTGATATGTACCTATTTAACTTTTTTAAAAAAGCACAGAATTTGGCTGCCAAAATGGAACTGAACAAATGGCAAAATCATACATGGCCAATTGGTTGTAGGACATCCTCCTGAAATAATTCTGGACAAAATGATCCTGGACAAAAATGAATCAGTTTAGAACATTCAGCCCATTTTTTAATGGACTACCAGTAGTTCTCAACTTACAATAGGGATCAGAATTTCTAATGCTAAGCAAAGTGGTTGTTAAGTGAGTTTCACTTGATTCTACAACTTTTTTTTTTGCATGGTTGTTAAGTAAATCTCTGCAGTTGTTAAGTGAATCTGTCTTCCTCCATTAACTTTCCTTATTGAAATCTGACTAGGAAGGCTGTAAATGCAATGCTAATCACACAATTCCAGGACATTGCAACTGTCATACATACATGCCCTTTGCCAAGCCCTTGAATTCTGAGCACATGACCCTGAGGATGCTGCAACAGTCATAAGCACAAGGATTGATTGTAAGTCAAGGACTAGCTGTATACTGATCTGGACTTAAAAAAAAGAGCAGGAGCAGGAATGTAGTGGATTGATGTTATGAAAAACCATAACATTCTTCTTCTTGGTCTCTGTGTGTGAACAAATATGTCTATTTTGATGTATGAGCTATACTGGGACTACCTTATTAAGCAACAGCAAACAAATAAAATAATAAAATAAAACCAATAAATGCAATAAAAAAAGAAATAAATGTGTCAGGGTTCCAAGTAATATTCCCATGATAAATAGGACTCTGAGGGTGACAGATTCCTCAAAGAACTTTAGGCCAACTCAGACCAACTTCAGAGTTGAATACATACATACATACATACATACATACATACATACATACATTGCTACAAGAGGAAATTAAAAATGGTTCCTTCTGTGATATGTTCAGGTCTTAAGTATTCAGAAATGACCAGATTCAAAGAAAAGACTCTAATGCCACAGAGAAGTGAAAAAAGTACCAAGCAAATAACTACAAAGAAGAGGTTCGTATCTGAAGGGGGAGGTTATGTTTCATTTTTCCCCCATGTAATATCAAAGAGAACACAGTGCACCTTGCTGTAAATGAGATAAAGGCATTCATTATTCACGTATTACATGAGAAGCACAAATATATAATGTATGCAAATTAACACTGGAGCTAGAATTCAAAGCAAAATCAAAACTGAAGAACTTCTCTTGAGAAGAACTCCTGCTACAGTTGTTCCTGCATCTCAAAAAAAAAAAAAAAAACCTCTTTTATAGGGAAGAACTTAGCTTGGAAATAGGCAAGGCACTATGGAGCAGATGGATCATCTCACTTTGTGAATAAGAGAACTTTTTAGCATTCAGAGTTTTGAGGTGAAATTTGCCTCAGATCAATGTCCTCTTAAATCTATCATTTACAGAGACTGATAACAGTTTGATCCACTAAGGAATCTCTTTGGAATACTAAATGAACAATTGTAATGGCTCTTGAAGAGTTCTGATGATTATTATTATTTTGTTTTATTTAGAAGAATGCTTGAGGTTCTCAAGTCCTATAAATAACAGTATCTGCATCAGCTACCCAGTACAAGTTCATAAGGAGCAAAAGTTTACCACAGAAAATGGTTTCTAGATTTCTTATGTTAGAAGAAAGTAAGAGGAAAGAAACATACCAGTGCTGGCAAAGATATCCTTCTGAAGATTCTGGTTGTAGATGCCTTTGATAAAGGGTGTTGTAATTCATGAAAGCTTATGGCTTAAAAAAAAAAACTTAATAGTGTGAAATGTTTGGCTACCATAGACTAGCCTGATTTTACTCCAGCAGTGTTAGTTATCAGTTACTGTATGTCAGAGCCAACAACCAAATTAATCTTCTCCCTGAATTGAAAAGAAATAAAAATTGGAGGCTCAAGCTTGAAAGAACATATTTAATGGCTGGGAAAAGAGTATATTGAATTATGTAGAAGTAATATATGTATGATTATAGCATACATACAATATGCAAACAAACTGTTTGTATACTATACTCTTTGGACAATGATCCTGATTACTGATGAAGGATGAAGATTGTCAAGTCATGTGATTAAGTTGTTTTTGAAGGTCCTTCTTTATGTGTCTGAACAGAGATAATATTGACCTTGTACTGTATGTCTGGCACTTACTCTCCAAGAAGCCTTTTCACATCTTGTTACCTGACAGTTTGTAAGTGGAAGCTGAAAAAAATCCCTAAATTGGTCACTAATCTGTTGGATATTGAGCAAGCCTGGTAGTTAGCTATTTTGTGAAAATCTCTTTAATGTGTAAGATCTTCATCTAAAATGCCCAATTCCTTCTTTGGTTTGCTGTAGTTTAAAAAAAAACACATTTTATTTAGCCATATTGGTGAACAATCTCTTGCTGGAGACTGATACACAATAAATTGTTTACTTCTGAATACTATGATTAAATATTGTAGCCCCAGTTCCAAATGATGGCTACATAAAAGTTCTATGCCAGTCTCTCCAATATAACACCATAATTCACATTACATTATGATTTTCAAAAAGAGCTTTTTTTGGTATAGGAATGAAATTTATTTAAATCACTATTTAAATAATTAAATTCATATTTAAATAAATTCACAGTTTACTTTATTTAAAGGTTAATAAAGCAAGATATTTATTGTTGGAATCATAAAGAATTGGAAGAAAATGCAATAAAAAGGTACAAGGGCTCATCTTTATGCAGCAACTGCATAAACTGCAGCAAGAACATGCCCCAGTAATATATTTAAAATGTCATGTCCATATGATATTGCTATCATCTCAATCCCAGCCAACAGTTGCTTCATCTTAAAGTCATTAGCTGCTGAGATTTTAAAGTAGTGTTTACCCTCTTCTCACAATATTATTTTCTTGCCCATGAAATATGCACACTTCATTGATAATGAGATTGTTAATGAGGTTGAGGGGGTACCTTTTGTGCACCACTTTGCCTATTCAGTTCTGCTTCTTTGGCTTTCATGCGCTACATTTGGAGATTGTGGATCCCAAGGACATAAATAGACTTACTTGCTGCATAGTCAGAGATGGAACTAGCTTATTATGAATCACTCCAGCCCACTTCAATTCTGTCCCTCCTCCATGTTTGGATATTTTTGGACATAGGTTTATCACTCCTTCAGAAGACCCATATTCAGAAGTAGCCAACTGATAACCATAGAACTCGGCATGGGTTCGTTAAAAACAGATCATGCCATACCAATCTTATTTCATTCTTCAACATAGTGACTAAATTAGTAGACCAGAGAAATACTGTGGATGTAATAGACTTCAGCAAGGCATTTAACAAAGTAGACCACAAACTACTTCTTGTAAGATAGATAGCATCACCATCAGATGGATTTGTAACTAGCTGACAAACAGTACTCAACAAGTACATTAACAAGTCCTTAATGATACTACATCTACATGGAAGGAAGGAAGCAGTGGGGTACCACAAGGTTCCACTTTAGGCCCAGTATTATTCAATATCTTCATAAACAACTTAGATGAGGGAACAGAAAGGGAACTTACCAAATTTGCGGATGATACTAAGCTGGCAGGAATAGCCAACACCCTAGATCAGAGGTGGGCAACTATGGCCCTTTCAAGACCTGTGGACTTTAACTCCCAGAATTCTTGAACCAACCATGCTGGCACAGGAATTCTGGGAATTGGAGTTCACAAGTCATAAAGGGGCCATAATTACCCAGCCCTGCTCTAAATGATAGGCTCAAGATCGAGATGGATCTTGACAGGCTTGAACTCTGGGCCCTATCTAACAAAATGAAATTCAATGTAGAGAAAAGTGAACTCTTACACTTAGGCAAGAATCCACCTATAGTAGTGCTATTCTACATTAAAGAGAGTGATTGTTCTTTTACCAGTTAGATAGTGTTTGGTGGAAGATGAAGTAATGGAATCAAATTCTGGTCTCCTTCTGCAGCAGAGTAGGGCTCAGCAATAGGGACAGCAAATATTATGCTAACATAATTTACCATGACTGGCTGGCTGTGTCTTAAGGCTGGATTTTTTTAATTTATTTTCTACAAGTACTTTTAAACTGCTCAGCTCTTAGCAATTTACTAAAGGGAACCGTATACCCACAGCAGAAATCTAACATATCACACAGCAAGATAAGCTAATTAGAATGGTGTTGTTGTTTTTTTTAAAAAAAGAGAAACTCTTTTAAATAATAATAGCAAATGATACAAACAGAAATGAGTAGTAATGTCCAAAGTAAAGTATAAAAACATATCCAAGTAGCAGTTAGTAGCTGGGGGCAAAAAGGTGGAGGAGATAGAAAGGTGGGGGGGGAGGTACCAGAGTGTACCAAAATTTAATAATTTTTGTTTCTTTTGCTTTTTATGTTTTTTTCCCCTCAAAATCTTTTCTCTCTGTGTGTGTCTGTGTGTATCTTTTTTCTTTTCTTTTTCCTGGCATGTTTTAATCCTTTTCAACAAGAATTTAATAGTTTAAAAATGACATCTTTGCATTTATGTTGTTGGAGATGCAGTGAAATTAATGCTTTATTTAAATATATTGTTCAATTTCCGTAAGAAGCAATTGCATGCATTAATTCAACTTTGAGATGTAATATTCTCAGATGTTTATATTCTATTTCAATCATATGGGAGTTCACTTCTGGACAAAGAAAATCAGCTTACAATCAAAAGACTTATTGTTCAGTATCAGAAACACAAACATATGGCTCCAACTCTTCAGTGGTTTGCAGAATTGATTATCTATGCTGATCTGTAAATTTACATTTTGTATGTTTTGTTTCTCCTTTTTTCATCTTTTTTCTCCTTTTTATAATTTTGTGCATTTTTTACGTTTTCTTTGGATTTTTAAATATATTTAGTTAATTTAAAAGCATTATTGCTTTAGTTTTCATAATTAAGTTTAAATTTGAGGACATTTATCAGTACCTAGTATCCTTGTGGCTAAAACTGTGAACCAAACATGCCTCATTTTCTTCTCACAAAAAGCCTTGGTGGCGCACTTAGCTAGTGCACTGCTAAGTGGCTCCACTTAGCTCCATCTGCCTGCAATTAGTGCAAGTTCAAATCTCACCAGGCTCAAGGTTGACTCAGCCTTCCATCC
>JANHFM010005766.1:1544-12065 GCA_032468115.1 Grayia smithii | reverse complement strand
GCTGGTGTTATTTTTGCCCGCTGATGGATTGCGATATCGAGCGCGGAGGGATCATATCGAGAAGATATTCCCGCTGCCGGTCTGCCAAGCTGGAACCTTTGTGGCCGCCCATCCCGGCGTTCAGGTAGGCGATGTTAACTCCTGGAGAGAGGGAGAGGGAGAGGGAGAGGGAGAGAGAGAGAGAGAGGAAAAAAAAAAAAAGAGATAAGTCCATTTTTGGGGGGTTTTGGAAATTTCCCAAGTGAAAAAACACCTAACCATCTCGAGAATTTGTCTTTCGTGGAAGTGGGAGAAAAAGCAAGGAAGACTTGGAAAAATTGCATTTAAGGCAAGACAATTGGTCTATAAATCGAGCAGAGGCTTTTAAGTTTTCCGTGAGGGCGGAAGTGTCAAGAATGGGGGGAGGGGGGCGCGAAGGCTAGCCTGCCCCTGTAACTGGACGTTCGAGTTAAAAGGTATGGCCGTCACCCATGTAGAAGGACCAGCTGGGTTTTCCCTTCCTTGCCCTCAAATATTTAGGGGCAAATGTTAATCAGAGCTTCCAGAACCAGACATGAAACAAGAAGACAAGGAGAAAACAGCTCCGTGGAAGGAGTGGGGTTAGGGTTAGGGTTACCAACCCACCATCTTTGGATTTATAGTTCCCAAAGGATTCTAGGGGAGGAATCTGTTAAGTTCGTTTTAAGTGCTCCCTAGAGAGAGAAAATTAGCATTGGACGAGCGAAATTTCTTTGCTTACAAAAAATGTAGACTTTTGTTTGAGAAACCCGGATTTGTGGGGGAGTTTGGGGGACCTTCTCATGCAGAGGTGGGCGACACATAATGTAACAACTGGTTCACCCAGAACTGAAAATGTGAGTATGCGTGAACGTACGCTGGCTTTGCTCGTTTGTGCGCCTTCCGCACATCTGCGCAGCATCAAACACATGGCTATTATATAGGATGGGATGGCACTGGGGGGAGGGGGGCAGCTGCTGGTCGGAACTACTGGCTCGCCCGAACCGGCAGCAGTCGACCTCTGTTCTCCTGGACACAAAAGGAGCAAGGCTTCCTTCCAGGCCTTCTGAGTTTGGGACGTTCCCAGTCTGGTGTTTGAAATAACCATGGAACAAAGGCTGAGAAACAGACCGGACTGTTCTGTGTCTTTGGTATGATATGTGTGTGTGTGTGTGTGTGTGTGTGTCCATCTAGCCTGAAGCACCTTCTCCAGGCTGTTGCAACAGAGAGGGGGGCCCTGGTTCCGTGGCTGAATTCCCACCCACCTCCTTCCAGCCCCAATTTGTCCCCAGTTACCTGGCATCCCGAGGAGACCGCTGGCGACGGGTAGCTGCGGCGCCTGTGCGAAGTTAGAGAGCATGGAGCGAGCGGAGGTGGGTAAACTACGTTGTAGGGAGCTTTGAGGCTGGGGGGGCTGGAGGGAGGGAAGAAAAAGTGCAGTTATGTTGGATTGTCTTTATTGTACTTAAAATGCATTTTGTTGTGTTAAATAGTTTTGGAATATTTAAATGCCCAGAGTTCTTGATTGAGATGGGGAAAGAAGGAAGGAAGGAAGGAAGGGAGGGAGGAAGGAAGGAAGGGTGGGTATTAAGAAGGAAGGGAGGAAGGAAATGAAAAAGAAGAAAGGCAGGAGGGAGGGAGGGGAGGAAGAAAGGAAAAGGAGGGAAGGAAAAGAAAAAGAAGGGAGGATGGCTGGGAGAAGGGAGGGAGGAAGGAAAGGAGGGAAGCCAAGAGTAGTTCTGGGCCAACTACTTAAACCAAATGTCATTTTGACTGAAGGAGCACCTGGGCCAAAGGAACTGGCGCAGGCGGAGGGCGGCAGAGCCAGGCTGGGCCCTCCTCCAGGTGGGCAAAGGGGCTGGGCGGCCAGGGTCTCACCTGTCGGAGTGTGTGATGCCTCATGATGCTCTCCTGCTTGCTGACACTGGCCACACTGGCCGGAGCCGTGGTGGGCGAGAGCGTGGCCTGCTGCTGCAGCCGCTGCTCGATCTCCTGGGGGAAGACGGGAGGGAGACCATCGCAACCTGTGCAGTGTGCCCCACGTTGGGCACCGCCCAGGGCACCCCAGTTCCCCTCCCCAGCTGTCGCCCCCACACCCCGGTCCCTCGACTTGCCTGTTCCTGCTGCAAGGCTTTGACGAAGGCGTTCTTAAGCCGGTTAGTGTGCTCGGCCTTGAGCGCCTTCTTCTGGTTGGAGGTCATGCACTGCTCGCACAAGATCTTCCCGTTCTTCTCCTGCTTCCAATGCGGGGTGAAGTCCGTGCGGCACTGGGCACAGACGAAGGGCTCCACTCGGAGGAGGGAGGCGCAGCCTTTGCCTGGGGTGGGGGTGGTTGGAAGGAGGAGGGGAGGAGGGGGAGGAGGAGGGGCAGAAGGGGAGGAGAAGGAGGGGGATGATGAAGAGGAGGGGCAGGAGAAGGGGAGGAGGAGAAGGGGAATGAGGAGGAGGTAATATTAGTAGTAGTAATATTAGCCCCAATTATCCAAGGAAAGCAATTAAACCAGGAATATTATCCTGCCTTTATGTTTTTAATTAATCACTCAAGGCGGTGAACATATCCACTTCTCCTTTCTCCTCCTATTTCCCCTACAAAAACAACCCTGTGAGGTGGGCTGGGCTGAGAGGTAGGGAGGGACTGTCCCAAAGCCACCCAGCTGGCTTTCACGGCTAAGGCAGGACTATAACTCAGTTCTCTCTCAGTGCTTTCTACCTTGATGCCTTGACCACTAGACCAATCTAGCTTTAGTGAAATGCTAGCAGTGGGTCAACTGAGGGAAAAACTGGGAGGGTTGTTAGACTTCTCCCCCTACAATGACCCACAAATGACCACTGGGACTTTTGCAATTGAAGTTTGGTTCAATTGTGATCCCTTCTCCCGTCCGGCATCTTTTACCTTGGCTGTCAATGACGCTCTGGACCACTTCTTCCAGTCCCACCATGTAGATGAACTCGCTGTTGGCCGCACTCGGCAGGAAGTGGAGCAAGGGGGCGGGAGGTTTGGGGGGCGGGATCTCCAACAGAGTCTTTTCCAGCTGCTTGCGCAGGGCGAGCTTGGCGGCGGCCTGGGAGTTGGCGGCGTCATTCATGGCGCTGGGACTGGGCAGGGGGGACGCCACCCTGTTCACCGTCCCGGGCTGGATGTGGGAGGCGAGGTTCATATAGATGGCGGAGGAGCTGGTTCGCTGGCAGGGCACCGCCGAGGAGGACGGCTGGGGGGGAGGGGGGGGGAGAGAGAAAGACAAGACAGAGTTTCAAAGTCTGGCCCTGTGTTAGGGGGTGCCAGCCTTGCTTCCCCTGTGCGTTTCTATCCTTCTCTCTTCTCCTTTGCGTTCCCATCCCTTTCTCTCTTTTTTGTTGCTTCCATCCCTTTCTCTCTTTGTTGTTGCTTCCATCCTTTCTCTCTTCTCCTTTGCGTTCCCATCCCTTTCTTTCTTTGTTGTTGCTTCCATCCTTTCTCTATTCTCCTTTGCGTTCCCATCCCTTTCTCTCTTTTTTGTTGCTTCCATCCCTTTCTCTCTTTGTTGTTACTTCCATCCTTTCTCTATTCTCCTTGGTGTTCCCATCCCTTTCTCTCCAAACGAGGAGGATTCCCATTACTCACCGGCTGGTAATTGATAGCAGGGCTCATGTTCGGCGTGCTGCTGCGGATCAGGCCTGGTTTGGAAGGGATGCGCTGTCCTTGAAGCTGGGTGGGGTTGGGGGCAATGACGCGCTGGGATATAAGCATGTGGGGAAGTGCGGTGTTGGTGGCCGATCGGATGACACTGTGACCCTGTCCCAAGAAGCAAAAGAAAGATTAACTCTTTCAAGAGCCGGGTGGCAGGATAGTTTGCCAACTTCCGGCTCCAAGTCAGCGATGCCAGGAGCTCTTAATCCCTATCCCTGCCCAGGCTGGACCCTGTTTAGTCATCAAGCTTTCTTGCCTAAAGCGGAAGTAAAATTCACCGTCTCCTGCTTCCTAGCCTGATGCCCTCACCACTAGACCAAACTGCCTCTCCTAGAATTTCCTAAAATGTTCAGGAGCTGGAACTCAACTTTTACTTAAGCCGACCAGAATACTGCAGGTAGTCCTTGATGTACAACCACAACTGAGCCCAACGTTTCTGTTGCTAAGCGAGACAGTTGTGAAATGAGTACTGCCCCTGTGGTACGACTTTCCTTGCCACAGAATCATCCCAGTTGTTAAGTGAGTATCATGGTTATTACAACGAAGCTGGTTTCCCCATTTGCTTGTTGCAACGGTTGTTAAGAGCCAAAAATGGCCAGAAGTCACATTTTTTCGGTGCTGTTCTAACTTCGAACGGTTGCTAAACAAACTAGACCAGTGGTTCTCAAACCTTCCTAATGCCGCGACCCTTTAATACAGTTCCTCATGTGGTGGTGACCCCCAACCATAAAATTATTTTCATTATTACTTCCTAACTGTAAATTTTGCTACGATTATGAATCGTCATGTAAATATCTGATCTCAATATTCTCTGCTGTGGTAGAAGAGAAGAGAAGCCCATTCTTGGGATTTTCGTGAACGCCCTAAGGACTTGCCCCTAAGCAGCATGAAAAAAAAAAACCCCAAAAGGCCACGATCTCTTTAACTCGGTGTAAATCCCGTCGTCCTGCTTTCCCCCCCTCAATCTGCGTTTTTGTGTTTTGGAACAGATACAGCTCAGTCCAGCTGCTGGGAGATCTCCTGTTCCACATTTCGGGAGTTTCTGGGAAAATGACAACTGAGACGGCCTCTGAGGATGACAATTTTGGAACAGCTCAATCTACCAAAGTAAGTTAAAGTAAGGGTCAGCAGCCCATGGGCTGTGGTCCACTACCAGCTCGTGGCCTATTCACCACCGGGCCACATGAGTGGTGGGTCAGCACGCATGTATGCTGCTCAACTAGCATCAGCGTCGTGTTGGGGAGCACGAATCAAGTGTTCTGACCCAGATCCCCAAATACGACAAATCCTCTAGCTCAGTGGTTCTCAACCTTCCTAATGCCGCGACCCTTTAATACAGTTCCTCGTGTTGTGGTGACCCCCAATCATAAAATTATCTTCGTTGCTACTTCATAACTGTAATTTTGCTACGATGATGAATCGTCATGTCAATTTCTGATCTCAATGTTCTCTGCTGTGGTAGAAGAGAAGAGAAGCCCATTCTTGGGATTTTGGCACTGGACCCAGGCTTCTTTGCTGCCCTTTCCAGAGGCAAATCCATCCGGGGGCTTGTTTTCTGTCTGCCCCAGAGCTCCCAAGAAGCCACCTCCACTTCCCGTGATTTGTACTCCTGCCATCCAACCTGCAGGGCTAAAGGCAGTGCCTGAAACCTTGGGAAGAAATGAAGGCTCTGCAGCCTAGACTAGCTCAGCCAAGTGCCGAGCAGGGCTTCCAGGAACAATAACAGAAGAGGCAGGGTTGCAGGAGCAGAGATATAGGCAGCCCCCACTTCTCTCACCCCACTTAGGCGACCCCTGTGAAAGGATCATTCGCCCCCCAAGGGGTCCCGGCCCACAGGTTGAGAACCACTGGCCTAGTGTTAATCCATACTTATATGCCAATGCATTTTTAAAAACAGAAGCAACATATGAACAAACAAGATTTAATAACCTCATTTCATTCCTATTCTTACCTTAGTTTGAATTAGTGCTTTACAAGTGCTAAGGTTGAATTTGTCAACACTGGAATCTTCATTTTCTCTGTTAGTTTTTTCCAAAATACTGCCCTTAAATTCTGGAACAGCCTGATAAACAAGAATTATCATGTAAATAACTTTATTTAAAACTGTGACTTTATTGTATAGTGCATTGTGTGAATCACCTTGATATTAGATTGATTCTATATCGGGCCCTATAAACTAAAACCTTCAAGCTGAAGCACTGCCATTGTGAATTTCACAATGTTGTAAAGCACAAACAGGAAGTATCTGCACAATTGCAACATGGGGAAGTACAGAAAATTTCATTAGATGACAAAAGGGAAACCAGAGAAACGATTGCAGCAGTGGAAATTTAGAGTAAAATCTCCTCTAGATCTTGGAGCCTGACATCCAATCATTTTTATAAATAAAATTATTTCCCAAGTGATCTTCTTAGAAAGGTTTTGTTTTGCTGTGCTTTATATTTTTAGGAAAATAGGAAAATATGCGATTTTCAGTTTTTCTCCAAGTGCATTCCTCAAGGGAATTACAACATAAGAGCTGAATTCATATATAATTTTACATGCACAAAACACAACTGCTATGTTCATATAAAGTACCAAACAAGCCTTATTTATATATGTGTTTATGTAAATTATTGGTTGGTTTATTTCAAAGTATATAAGCCACTTCAGTGGAGACCCAGTTTGGTAGTGGTGAAATGCTAGACTAGAAACCAGAAGATGGCATCTTCCCTTCCTTTAGGCATGAAAGCCAACTAAATTACTTTGGATCAGTTTCTCAGCCCAACCATGTCACTAAATTGTTATTAAGGGACAAAAAGAAAGATGTGAATATTATATACATACTGTACACTGCCTTGAGTTGGCCAAAAACAAAAGTGAGATAAAAATCTAATAATAAATAAAATTTGTAGCATATATACATCTCTAGCAGGTTAAATAACAGCTATATTCAATCATCATGAATGCTACAGTACCATGAGAAACTATACCAGCAAATGTTTGCTGTGGTACAGTAGCATTCATGAGGAGTAAATATTCCTGTTAATTTAACCTGCTAACCACGCTGACTGCAAGTAGATCAGTGGTGGGTTGCCCCCGGTTCGGTCCGGTTTGCGCGAATAGGTAGCGGTGACGCTGTGATGTCACCGAACGGGTTCGCAGCGTCCCAGACCGGGGCCCACCTGCGCACCCAAACTTACCTTTTTTTCCCAAAATCGCCGAAATTAGTGTTCTGCGCATGCGCAGAGCGCTTTTTCGGCGATTTTGGGGGGAAAAAAGTTTCTGCGCATGTGTGGTAGTGTGGTTTACATGTGTGTGTGTGTGAGTGAAGCAAGCGTGCGCGCGCAAATTTCACGCGCGTGCACACACGCGCGCGCACAAAGAGAACCGGTAGTGAAGGTGGGTAGAACCCACCCCTGAAGTAGATGACATCCACGTCATTCTCTAGTAGCTTCTTAGAACAACCAGTTTTTTATGCCCTTCCTAAATTCCAAAAGAACTGGGGTTGCTCTAAAACTTAGGGAGAGTGCTATTTTTGGGGAGAGAAGCAGCAATAGAAATTGTTTCGGGGGTTCTGATAAGACTAGGAGTACACACTGAGCCCTCTGATTGTATTGAATAGGCAGGTAACACTGGGCACAGGTGTTCCCAAAGACACCCAGCTCCTAAGCCATGTAAAGCTTTATAGTGTCATGACTAGCTCAGACTCTGATGAGGAAACTGACAGCAAGCAGCCAGAATTACCAGATGAACTGCCTCTTGGGCAATTGCAGGGAGAGGACTGTGCTGCCTAGTAACTAGGAGTCTCAGTTGCTGGTCTTGGAAGATGAGAAATCTGAACTGCTACACACACCATCCCCAGAGCAAGATCTCACTGTGCGGAGAGCACAGCAAAGGCAATCTGTGAGGCTTCTTGTAAGAAAGGAATCTTGCTCTTTCAAATGAGCAACATCAGGGTTGCTTCTCTTTAAGAAGAGCAGCAAGCTAAAGCCCTTGGTTGACAAGTTTATT
Organism: Grayia smithii; assembly: GCA_032468115.1. Taxonomy (NCBI): domain Eukaryota; kingdom Metazoa; phylum Chordata; class Lepidosauria; order Squamata; family Grayiidae; genus Grayia; species Grayia smithii. The sequence continues at coordinate 4,408 of JANHFM010005766.1, read as the reverse complement.
AACCTACTCTCTGTGTGCCTTGCTTTTCATCTTGAAATCTTGCAACTGTGACTCTGTCCCAAACTGGCTGACAACTCTGCTATGACATTTGGATCCTTGGACTTCATCAGACCAGTTTTGTCTCTGCTGTCCCTTGCCCGAGACAAGCCTGATGGACTTTGGGGAACATGATTTCTTGTCTGTATGTGCTTGAATGCTCATTTCCTTTGCTGCTTATTTGAGAACTAGCTAGTAAAGTTTGCAAATCTTACTAGTGTTTGTGAGCCTGTGGACCAAGACAGGAAATATAGATACAGAGATACCACCCACACTTTAAATGTAATTGAAATCTCACCAGATTTCTGAAAATAATGGTGTTACATGGATAGCTTTAAACATCTTTTGAATAACAAAATATCAGAGTTGGAAGGGACCTTGGAGGTCTTCTAGTCCAACACTCTGCTATACCATTTCAGACAAATGGTTGTCCAATCTCTTCTTAAAAACCTCCAGTGATAGAGCACTGGCTGATAGTTCTCACTGTTAGGAAATTTCTCCTTAGTTCTAGGTTGCTTCTCTCCTTGATTAGTTTCCATTAGTTCTTGTCTTGCCTTTTGGTGCTTTGGAAAATAGGATAACCCCCTCTTCTTTGTGGTGTTGTTGTTAGTTGCAAAGTCGTGTCCGGCCCATCGTGACCCCATGGACAACATTCCTCCAGGCCTTCCTCTCCTCTACCATCCTCTGGAGTCCATTTAAGCTCATGCCTACTGCTTCAGTGACTCCATCCAGCCACCTTGTTCTCTGTCGTCCCTTCTTCTTTTGCCCTCTATCTTTCCCAGCATTAGGTTCTTCTCCAGTGAGTCCTTTCTAGGGAAAACTCCTTTCCAGAATCTTGTTGGAGATCAACTACCACCAGTTAATGTTGGAAATATTAATATTAATAAAGGAGGAGCTACACATTCAATGGCAGAAGAACTATTAGCTGGGTTCATAAAACACAATATATCCTAAACCTAAGTTAATAAATTATAGCTATTCTGTTTCTTTCATATGTTACACTTTGCAACAAATAAACAGTATTATGGCTTAATACAATGGTCTTAGTTCACACAACATGCTATGATAATTGATGGGTTTCCACTATATTAACTACAAACTATCCAACCTCATTTTAACCAAGCCTAGTATATCATGAAAACCCAGACCTTTTGTGTACAGAGGGCTGAAGTTCAATCTCGTAATTCCTGCTAAAGAAGGGGAAAATCTACTAAAATGCTAAACAGAAGCTACTCATCCATGCCTTACCAAACCTGATAATTCTCCAAATGCATTTAAAGTCGTAACTTTCCAATCCCTAGCCAACCAGACAAGATAGGTTAATTCATACACTGTAACCCCTAGATGGGTCAATGGTCTGGCTTTGTATAAGGTACAAAGTTGAAGCCAGCATTATATCAATCCTGATGGATCCCCTGTCCCAATCACAACTGATGTAATGCTAAAAGAAGTTAGGCATAAATAAACAGATAAGAGTTGTGTTACATAGCTGTCTAAATATTAAATATCAGAAGTATGATTCTTTTCCAGATCTTTGATGAGCAAATTGCTTTCTGGAATACAAAGCCTTACTAATTTTTCAATGCATTTTATTCTAGACATCAAAAAGGAATGGAAGGGTCATTCTTAGTCCTTGTACATAGAATACTTCTGTTCTCTGTACTCTTTCTATAGTCTTAACATCCTTTTTATATCGTGGTGACTGAAATAAATACCCATCCAGACATTTGGAATGACCATTCACAGTTTCAAATTCTGCTTTGCTATTGGTCCTTCATGTTCTCCACACAGCAGATTTTGCATCATTTCTGGTGGATTTGTCACGAGTTCCCCACTACCACCAAAGCAAGATTAAAACTAGCATTGAAGCCAGTGGTGGGTTGTTCCCGGTTCAGTCCGGTTCGTGCGAATAGGTAGCGGTGATGCTGTGACATCACCGAACCGGTTCTACGTGTCCCGGGCCTGCCCCCACCATGCACCCGTACTTACTGGTCCCTGCGCGAAGCACGCAGAGCGCACGGAGCGCGCTTGCGCGCATGCACAGGAAGCTTTTTTGAGGTTTTTTCGTCAAAAAAAGCTTCTGCGCATGCGCGGGATCACCTGTTCGGCGCGCATGCATGAAGCAAGCAAGTGTGCCAGCCGCGTGCTCCAACCATGCACAAAATGCATACGCTTTTAGAACCGGTAGTAGAGGTAAGTAGAACCCACCCCTGATTGAAGCACTCTGGGAAAACGATTTATAATATTAACTTTTATAACATTTATAATAACAAGAGCTATTTGACAGTGTGCCCAGTTGAGGTGATTGGCTCCTCTTCATTATGTTCAACGGAGGCTTGAAAATTTGCCCAGGATGCTTAAAATTGGATCCCTAGGATTCTATGAAGCCAGAGTTATGTTTGAGCTTGGGGGGGGGGTGGCCAGGGGGCATGGCCAGCTCAAAGTCACTTGTTGGTGCCTGTGGAGACCCGAGTGCTCTGCCAGCGAAAACGGGCTCCCACGCTCCATTTTTGGTTGCGACAGACTCCTGCAACCCTCTGCCAGTGAAAATGGTGGCCCTCCTGAACTTTGTTTTCACTAGGAGAGGGTTGCAGGAGGCCGTTGCAGCCAAAAACGTGTTGTGTCTCTGGCCCCCAAGCTGGCCCTACCCTTGGAGGAGGAATCCAAGCATGAAGAAGACTAAGTAGCAAGGCCTCCTTCTCCAGGACCCTCCTCTCTAGTAAGGCCTCCTTCTCCGTCAGCAGCCCAACTAGAGCAGGCTGTTGTCAGCCAAGCTGGGGGTGAGCCGGAACAGCAGGTGGAGAGTGATAACAGCGGGGAGGAATCAT
>JANHFM010005765.1:49088-60748 GCA_032468115.1 Grayia smithii | reverse complement strand
GTTACTGTGTTTTTGTTGTGAGCCGCCCGGAGTCCTCTGGGAGTTGGGCGGCATATAAATCAAATCAAATAAATAAAATACATAAATACATAAATACATAAATACATAAATACATAAATAAATAAATAATACTATATGAAGGGCTCAAACAAGCATCTATAAAATATATTTTTCCTCTGGTTTTTGAGTGTAAGACATAACTATTAACTGTTATACTTAGACAATTAACAAATTACAGTTGAGGTACACATTGTATGTATATATGTATGCAGGCAGGCATGTGTATGTGTGTATATACCCGTATTTTTCAGAGAATAAGATGCACCGGAGTATAAGATGCACCTTAGTTTTTGGGGAGGAAAATAAGAAAAAAGTTGATTGGGGGTGGATCTGCCTCCCAGAATACCCCCAATCAGTTGTTCCCAGAAGTGAATTTTAGAAACAGATTCCTTGCTTCTGAGCTCTGTGAAACTTTTTTTTTCTGCCTCTGAAAGCTTCAGAAACAGAGCTTCAGAAAAAAAAAGGCTCTGAGGCTTTTTTCCTGAAGCTCTGTTTGGAGAGCTTCTTTCGGAGGAGACTTTTTTTCCTGAAGCTCTGTTTGGAGAGCTTCTTTCAGAGAGATTTTTTTGCTAAACCTGCTTTCAGAGGAAGCTTTTTTCAGCCTCTGAAATCTCCGTTTGAGAGGCTGGGCAGGGCTATATTCAGAGTATAAGACGTACTCTGATTTTCACCCTCTTTTTGGGAGAAAAAGGTGTGTCTTATACTCAGAAAAATACGGAACCTCTTTGCTGCAAGCAGCAGAGGCCCGCATAGCAAGCAATGGCAGTTGCTGCAGCCTGAAACAGCTGAGGTTTGGGACAATCAACTTGTGCTAATTAGGCTGTGCTGAAACTAAATGGGATGTTTCTGCTTGCTGCAAGGAGGTAAATTAATGGCAAGAAGAGGCTAAAAGGTGAGGGCCAGTGGGTGGGCGAGGCTACATTTGATATATAAGACGCACCCAACTTTTCACCCCCTTTTAGGGAGGAAAAAGGTATGTCTTATACTCCAAAAAAAAAGGTATGTGTAATTCTAGTTTGGTAAATGGAGCCCTTTTTTTCCTCACAGTCATTATTAGCGAGTTGATTCAGTCAATTGTATTTTAAATAAAATAATAAATTACTATGGGGGGCGGCCAGCCACTGGAATTTCAAATCTAGGTTGTAAGTATCTTTTTGGGGTCAGTTGTAACTTGGGATAATTGCTAAGTGATCAGTCATAAAGTAAGGACTACTTGTATGACAAGATATTAGTCCATGATACATCCATATTAGTCCATGATACATCCCAGAATTGAAAGAAAATTGCACCGAAAATCATGAATGTCATAAAGTAGTTAGATTTAGAATTTTTTCACATTTTTAATCCACCTTTATTATTTTTTATATATAACCCAAGGTGACAAACAATACTTTTTCCTCTGCATAATCCCCACAACAACAATCTTGTTGGGCTGACACAGAATAACTGGTCCAAAGTGACTACTAGTTTCCTAATGTTTGCCTTATTTACAATATGTTCAGCTAGAGCACTTCCTGCTTCAGAACATTCTGTTATTTCAATATTACTATCTGTGCTCCTTCAACTACAAATTGGATGAACAGACAGTGACACTTTTTCAATATTATTACATTAAACCAAGTGGATTTTGATTGATAACCTAATATTCAACTAATGCAAAACATCAATCATGGCAAGTATATTAATTATTTAATATTGCAGTCTAATTCAGAAATCAATGTGCTGCATGAGGGAAAGAAAAACTCACTGTTCCCAGAAGACTTAAGACAGGGAATGATTTTTTTTTTTTAAAGCTTCTATACTCTCGTGTGTTAGTTCAATATAGATCTTTATTCATTTGCCAATAATACCTTTCCCGTTTCCACTTCAGGACCATTTTATCAGTTTTAAGATCTATAATTGAATTAAGTCTGCTTTCAGCACAGAGCAAAAACAGTTGTGCAAATATTGATGAAGTTGTGACAAGCACAGCATAGGAGACAGACCACTAAAGAGAACAAATTTGATACCATTAGCAAGAAGCTTTGTGTGTCAGTGACCTGGGTTCTGCTTCCTAGCAATTAAGTTCATTATGACCTTCAACTCCAATATAAATAGAGGACTTCAGTTTTCTGTTAATAATGTATGATGCGGTATAGCAAATTTTGATTATTATTCTACATGTTTCATTAGACTAATTTTTTCTATGCAGGTTTTTTTAAAGAACAACAGTAACAGATGTTTGTAGCATATTTTAAATCTGAAAAATATGAATAAGATATATATGGAAATAATTGAAAATAGATTTTCAAAATGTAATCAATGATTTGAGCAATTAATATTTATAGATGCTGTATATAATTAATATAATTGCTGTTAGTAATGGGAATATTGAAAATAGTCAGATGCAAGAATTTTGTTACGATAATGTACTGTAGTTATAAATCCCTGAAAACACTGTCAAAACCTAGTTGCTCATCATTTTACAAGCAAAGTAAAATAAATATTTCAATGCTATCTCTGGAAATTCTTCCTACTGTAATACAACTTTTATATAGAAATTCTTCATTTTTATAGCTTTTACTCGGAATTGTCCTTTGACATAATCCAAAACTTATTTACGTGATACATGAATAGACCAAATTATCACTCAGAGACAGAGATCCATTAAACCAGTTGAGCATCTGGTAAGTCACTTTAGGTCAGTTATTGATTCAGTTAGTATATTTATATTGGCCATATAATTCTCTAGATAGATAACAATAAAAATAAGAAATACAATATTATAAACCACATGAAAAGAATTGCAGTGTAAGCATTTTAATATATTTCACATATTTAGTTTTAAAACTGATCTAATGATTTTGAACATCAGAAAGTTAATGATAACTTTCATAAAAGTTTGGAAAAGATTATAAAAAGTGTCAGGAAAGTCTCTTTGGAGAGCTTTCTCCTTACTTTAACTGAGTTGGTTCTTAAACAGCTGATTGATACTAATAGAAGAGATATTTGTAGTTCAAGACTGAAATGAGGGGTCCTTGGTGCTCACTGAACTTGATTGTTTTCTTACGGATGTTTCATTACCCAACTAGATAACATCATCAGTGCTAGGTTTAATATCACACAAAAGTATGAAAGGGACAGAGTTTGCATTACAATATCACATTGTGTGTTTTATCACATTGTCCTCTTTCTTCCCTTCACCCCTGTAGATGGCTGTTAATGCCTACAGGCAGCTGGTTAGTAATCTAATTTCTAATCCAGGAAAATAAATCTCTAATTTATAGAATATCGTTTTGATTAAAAGGAAGATATGTTTTGTGCAGTCTTGTTTTATTATTTCACAATTCCACAAAAACACATGTTGAAAAGGGGAAAAAATTTCTTCACTTTTTTTGAACCAGCATTCCTTCCTGAACTAATATAATTTCTGAATTTCCTTTATTTTGTAATACATCTTAAGAAAGGCTTATATTAAACCAATTTAAAAATAAGAAAAAGAATGGTTTATGTCTATTTTCTATTTAAATTCTTAAAATTACTTAAATTCTAAAGTAATTTGGTGCCTGGCTTAATTGAATGGCTAAAATGTTTAATGCATGTGATGATAGAGAAATAAAAGTGCTGGTTTATCATATTTATTTTTTATTGCCAAAAATACAAATGAATTTTTGCTTAAAATAAAAAGCAAGGATTCCTGGCAGTGAATGAGTTCTGTGTTATAAATTTATTCATGAACATTGTGATCTTGAAGTGAATGCTGTTTAGCAGGATGATTAGCAGGATGATATAAAACAGTGGAGCAAGTTAGCTATAATTTAAGTTATCAATGATGTATGTTGGATCTACTGACACAAAATCTGAGTCACCTTCTTCCTTCTTAATAGATTTGATCAAAGAATATTGATCAAATTGACACAACTGAAATTTTTATTTTTGATTGTTGTGTACTATATATTATGATTCTCCTAAACCCGCACCACTCTGAAGTTAGATGAATCAGCTGAATTTTTAAATCATGTGCTATTAGTCAACTTTGTTTAGATGTTAAGATCATACAGTTTTACATAGAAATAATTTTCTTATTCCTGGGAGAATAAACAGTTGAATATTTCGCAATTGGAGAATTTAAGCTTTGCACATAATTGAAAACATTTCTTTTTATAAATGGTATATATATTCTGGTTCTAATAAAGTGCTTTAAAATTTACCAACTATCAGCAATCATATGCATTCACTTATTGTATTATGTTTTAGATTTTATGGTAAAGACATTTTGGAATTATACTAGAACATGCATTTAAGTTTTATTCAATAGTATAGCTTCAGACATTAAAACAAACTAAACAAAAGGACAGATCATTATAACTTTTGAAGTTCAACATAAATAATTATATAACAATGATTAATAATTGTTTATCATTTTTGTTCTTCTATTTCAGAGATGCTGGAAATATCAAAACTGGATTAGAACATCTGGTAAATTCTAATTTTCTCTTGAATATTTACATCATCTTTGATATCTGCATTCTAAATGAACAGTTCTGAATGAGCTTTGAATCGCTTGAATTGAGAAAGTCAACTATTTCCCAGAGGGTCAGCTTACTGTTATTATGTGTGAAGCACTTACATTTTCATTTATCTTATGTTTCAAGGGATTTTAATTTTTTAATTTTTTTGATGTGGAGATGAAATAAAATGGGCTATAATCCTTGGATAGATGATTGCCTTAATTATAAACTAGACGTTATTCTTCATTGGGATTTTTTTTTTTTGGCATATCTAGATATGAAAATAACAAACTTTTGTTTTGAAACACATTCATATATTGCTTATACATTTCATTAATTTGATAGTTTTTAAATGCAATATGAGCTTTCTCAATATAGTATGAATTACTCATTTAAATGATATGTTGTTGTTAAATAAAAGGCAGTTTTAAATGAAAACATTAAATGCTTAACAGTGCTGTCAGGTTCATAGATTTGTTCAATTAGAATCCAAATAACTTCACACAAAGTTCCATTTATGAAACAAGCTAGAGAAGGCAAGTGGGTCAGTGTGGATGTTCTAGACACACAGTAGGGAAACAAGATTTCACTATAATCTGAAGAACAGCATTTTCCTTTCCAGAATACCTGTGAGATAACTGGTTCACATAAAGTATGTATTGCATCTAACTTCTAGGTCTTCCTGAGGAAAAAAGGCAAAAGTATTAGATATGTTTGCTGTCTTGAGTTGACTAAAATAAAAAACAGCAAGAACAAGAACAATTTGTGTCTTCAGTGCATGCACAGACACACTTTCTTACCTCTGAATTTACATATGCAATGCTCCTTGTAAGTATTAGGACTATCTTAGACTTCCCAGTATCACTCACAACTCTTTTTTTTTAATGGGACTCCCTAAAGCTCTTATTAAAATGGTATAATTCTGAGCTTCCTGCTGTAGCAGTTTGAATCTGTCAGTCAGCTCCATTCTCCAGAGACACTGGCTAAATCAGCCTTAAGATTTCTTGATAATATCTCTGTTAGATTAGTTTCTAATATTTTGGCCAATACATTGAATCTAGTATTGATTTGCACACTTAACCGAGTGCTCAAAAGATATAGAAATTTTTATTTACTTTCTCTTGATGGAAACTTCTCAAGTAGTTTTCTTCAATCTACAAAAATCTACAACAATATGACAGTTGATCAGTAATATATCTGGGTTTGCATGATTATTCATTTTTTTGCAAGTGGTTATGGATACAGTTAGTCCTTGACTTAAAACAGCAATAGGGACTGGAATTTCTATCACTAAGCAATATTTGGATAGTGATGGCAATCCCTGCAATCCCAGTTGCCATTGATAACTGAATACCATGGTTGTTAGGTGAGGCAACTTCCTGCTAGCTTCCCACAAGTCAGTGGAGAAGCTGGCAGGAAGTTGAATGTCCCAGGCTGGCAAGCATGTAAATAGCTGCTGTCAAATAAGCAGAGGAGCAAAAGAGAACTGTGGTGAGGGTGGTACACACAAGAACTGTGTGAGGAGGTACACAATAGGAACCATATGGGGAGGGCATGTGAGAGTGCATGAGTGAAGTGGCATGGGTCGGAGAGTGAAGATACAATGTGGATTAGGGTGGATTCATAGGGATGCATGAGTGACTGGCACAGTGTAAACAGTGGGGCTGGAGGAAAATATGTAGATGGTGGTGACTTACTCAGCAACTTACAATCTTCCTTATTAGCTTCCCCATTGATTTTCTGGGGAAGCCAACAGGAAGGTTGCAAATAGTGATCATGTGACACTGCACATTGCAGTCAATCATAAGCGCAAACCAGTTGCCAAGCATCCAGTTTGTGATTACCTGCCCATGGGGGTGCTGGGACAAATAGAACTCTAAGAGCTGATTGTAATCACCATTCGTACAGTGCCATGATAACCTCAAATCATCATAGATGAACAGTACACCACATGTACTGTTCTGTTTGTTCCCACCAATTTATTTCATTGCAACAATTCTTGCAATAATATCTTTTACTTACTTGGTACTGTGGCAGCTACACTTCATACATTCGATTAATTTCTTTCTTGGATGGTTTCATTGCTTGTCATGGTAACGACAGTAGATCTGCTGTCTCAGTCTATTGCATCTGGAGATAGACACATACCTACTGATCACCTGAGGAGTTTGATAAAGATTTCTGTAATAGTTCAGGAGGTGCTTTATCCATCCAGAAAGCTGTTAACATTATGTTCATATTTTAAGAGGAATTTTTTTAATAACTTCTTCCGAATTTTGAACCTGAGTATCTAGTCTTTACTCTGGGGGCCTCTTATTCCTGCTGATTTGAAAAAAAAGTATTCTGATTGTCTTCCTTAAAGGTTTATTTGACAGCTATTTCTTCCTTTCATGTTTCTATTCAGGAACTTCTTTTTTCACATCTAGCTTTAAAAATATACTGTAGTGGCAAATTCATACATTCAGTTTGTTTCGAACAGGCTCAGTTAACCTTTGGTATAGCTTCTCTGTGGTATTAATTTAATTCTTCTGTAGGCTGCTTCAACCTATTGGCTATTGTGTCTATAGCTACTCTCTATGAAGCTTACATTTTTGATTACAATCATAACAGTTACTTTAAAAGATTAATTTTTATCTCACAAATAATTTATTTTAAAATAAATCATCTTAGATTTGCTGAGAATACATTAATAGAATAAATTAATTAGACTATAATTCAGCCACAGTTAAATTGGGTGTGTTATGAGTCAAGACCTCATCAGTCTGTATTTGGAAATCTCACAATATTTTAACTCCTCATTTTCGACTACTCCTTCAACTTTGTATTCCCATCCATTTTTCATTATTGGCACATGATAATTTTTTTTGCAAGCATTCCAGTAAATCATTTTGGTGATTGTGTTATGTTGTTGCTTATAATCAGTTTGGTAATCACCTGTTGATTTATAATGTGAAATGAGGTATTGGAAGAATTCAAAGAAATCAAAATCTTGCCAGAAATAATTCAGACTGTAGGGGCACGGCATAAATAGGAAACAGCAGCCTAGCTATTGAATTTTTTTCATTCTAAAACCTCTTGTCTGCCTTTCCTCAGAAAAAACAAAGTTCCATAACTAAAAAAGTAGAATAACTGAAACAAAGAATCTTTGAGTATGTAATACAGCACAAAAACAACAGAATAAAGTTGCCAGCATTGAAGCTTGCTCCAAAGAAATAACTAGCACAAGTATTAAAAGATGTCAATACTATAATATCAAATATAACAGCAGTTCTCACCATTTCACAGGGGTCGCCAATGGTCTAGAATCTAGATCTATTCTAACCCCCTTTGCGGATGGCAGGTGGTGTGGGTGAGAAGCGGGAACTGTCATAAGTCAAAGATTGCCTATAGTACTGCTTCTGGGTTGTGGTTTTTCTGGTCTGTGGTATGATTGTCTGGTTGTGTATTATCTTTTACTTTATGATCAGCAGGAATGTTAATGTTTGAACCTGTATGTCAATGTTGGAATGTCAATGTTGAACATGCACAATCTTATTTTTGTTAAATCTTTGTTAAAGATTGGAATGTTTCATCTCTTTAAACCTTACAGGAATGACCCACTTGTCCTTGTGGTCAAGGAAAGAATTCTGACCATTTTAAGTGTTGGGTTGCAGACTGTCATTAATAGCTTGTTAGCCCATCAGTGGTTTGTGGATAGTTACTGCCTTTCAGCAATGTAGATATTCTCCTTGTAATATGTCAATCAATAAACACCAATAGGGATTGCTAAAAGCTCTTCCTGAATAGTATGTTTCATGTATTTTTCCCAGTAAAGTTATTTATAATCATTGCTATTTGAAGAATTAGGATTGTTCAGTTTATGTACTCATGACAGTCTTGCACTGCACTTCATATGTGACTGCAGATATGCTTAAGTAAAAAACAGCATGAGTTGTACAATTAGGACTTAGTTTTACAGGTTTTATTTTTTATAAAGAAAATAATGTAAGAGTACCTTATTCTACTCTCTTTTTTCTTTCAATTTTAAGATTATCTTTTTTTATTTCAATGTATTTTTTGTACCAATAAAAATAGTTGTGTCATGGATAGAGTTATGCTTCCTGAAATGTGTGGAAACCAAAGGTAGCTTCTGATAATTCCCTATGAGTCTGCTTTCAAAAAAGAAATAATATTTCTTTAAGCATATTTGACAGGAGAAGGAACATCACAGTTACATCTTAAAGATAACAAGTTGATTATTGTATAACAACAGCAAAAAGCCCAGTGGCTGGATTCTTGCTCTGCTTTTCAGATGTAGACTAGATGATGTCGTTGGGGAATACAGCTAAAAGTTAAGCCATGTTCCTAATAACCTAGTTTCTGCATCTGCAGTAATTGCTTGGCCCAATATTCATTATCTTTTCTCTTTCCTTTTGGGAAGAAAGTGTGTGGCTGAGGCAGAACTGTGGTTGCACTTGTTCCATTTGTGCCTTATGCTTCAGCTGAGGCTCAGCTTCATTTATACATGTTTCATCTAGATGTTTTGTATGGCAGGCCAAATTATGCCTTGAAATTGCTGTTTTTGGCATACTTTGTAAAGTCCATTGCAATTGGGTGGTTATTAGTTTCAAATGAATATAAATAAATACTTTGGATGAAGAGTCATCATACTCGGATATATTAAATGTTATACTGAGTGAAGAAACAATTTGGGAAAATATAACGAAGTGGTATCAGTGAATTTACAGTGCAGTTTTGAACCCCAAATAGCATAAAAATAACTCATGGCAGATACTATAACTGATTTGATATAGGCTGAATACACAGATAGTCCTTGACATACTATCACAATTGAGCCCAAAATTTCTGTTGCTAAGTGAGACATTTGTTAAAGGAGTTTTGCTCCACTTTAGGATCTTTCTTGCCATAATCGTTAAGTGAATCATTGCAGTTAAGTTGGTAACATGGTTGTTACCATCTTGCTTCCCTATTTTGACTTTGCTTTTCAAAAGGTGATCACATGACCCTGGCACACTGCAACAATCATAAATATGAGTCAGTTGCCAAGCATCTGAATTTTGATCAGATGACCATGGGCATGCTGCAATGATTGTAGGTATGAAAAACGGTCAGATGTCATTTTTTTTCAGTGCCATTGTAACTTTGAATGGTCACTAAATGAACTGTTGTAAGATGAGAGTTACCTGTATAAATAGAAAATATACAGTTGTGTCTCTTTCCTTTTCTGCTTTGGAGCCGGTCTGTTCTGCCATATTCTATTCAGACTGTAACTTACTATCCTATATTTAGGTTTGCATGAAGACAATGAGATGTTTGTGGATTTCCATTTTCCTAAGGACATTCCACCACTTGACATGCATGATCAGTTCAGTTGAAGACTTTTCAATACATGTCATCCCTATAAGATGGACCAGACTAAGAAACTGGCACTGTGTAGGTGTAAAGCTATTTTTATTAGAATAGATATTGTAATAGAATCTGGCAAGTTTGAATATGCTTCCTGTTCTCCTTTAATCTTCAGGTAAAGGAAGGGAAGGAAAGGCATTTTCATATATCTCTTTTTGGGTATGAACTCAAATCATGTTTATCTGATTATTGCCTTAGTAATGAATCTTCCATCTGTCTCAAGGCCATCCTCTCTACCCTCTATGTCACTCACTGAACCACACACAGACTTCTTTTGGCTCTCTCAATTATCCAGCAAGCATTAGAAATAATATCTCTTATTCCTTGACCTTTCTGACAACCAGCTTGAACATCTGGTATCTGTTTTTCCATGTAGGATTCTAATTTACATTGGATGATCTCAAATATTATTTTGCTAGCTTGTGAACTTAGGGATATTGTATACCTGTTTTTAAATTTCCTTTAGTCAACTCATTTATCTTTCTCTATGCTGAACTTTCCCATGTTTTTACTTCTTATGCTCCACTGTAATTTTGTCTTTGAAACTTCAGATTTTCTGTTCCTCTATTCCTTCAGCACCTTTTCTGAAGGCTTTAATGCTGCTGATGCTGATAAACTAATGTTTATAAGTGATAATGAATTAATAATTTGTTAATTTATCATTAATAAAAATTAACTGATGTACATAAAATAATGCAAATTATAAACTACATTTGAAATTCTGTGTGGAAATATATTTTTGTACTTTTTGTTTCTCCATAGTATTTGGAGACATCAGCCAGGAATGGGTGTTGCTCTATGTTCAGTTAATTGACTGAGCCTGTCAAACAAAATTGTCCAAGCCCCACCTCCGCCCTTGACTTCCGTTTTGTTGCTCAGTCGCTTCAGTGACTAAACGTGTTGGATTTCTCTCCTACTCTTAACTAGCTCTTTTGACTATTTAGCTGTCTGTGAGTAATTTTTTCACTTTTGCCATTTTCTGGTTTGTGTACCTAGGTTGCCATTTCCTGGGCTCCCTTTTTATTATTTTCACGTCTTCCCTCAGGTGGGGGGGGAGGCTTCTGCTTCCCTTCCCTCTTTGAATCTTTTTTTCGTGTTTGTGGATTTCGCGGGGGCGTGGGGGAGCTGCCTCAGGCATTAATACTCTCCCCCACGCTCATTCAGTTCGTCTGGGCAGGCAGGCGTCATTATCTTCTTTTGCGATCTTTTGATCAGCTGGCAAGCGGCTGCGGCGCTCAGGAAGGCTCGGATCGAAGCCACATGCCGCTCCATTCCTTTTAAAGCAACAGTCCTTTTTTCGGTGGACTGCCCTCGTACGTTGGGAGCTGCTGGCCCTGCACAGAGCCACTCAGAATGCTTGGAGGTCACCGCTGCGTTCGGACAGCTTGGCGCCCAAATTGCGGCTGCCATTTTACCTAGCGGCCACCATTTTGAAAACGACAAAGTTTGGCCTGCTCATCGGATCCATAGCTCGGGAGCTTCTTGGTTTGACTGCCACACTGTCTGCATCATCTGGGCCTGCCATCTGCTGAATTATTACTTCTCCATTGCCCTTTGATCAGCATTTGGCGCTGGACTTGAACATTGATTTTAGCGCCTGGGCAGAAGGCTTGAGTCACACTAGATCACGTTCAGGGACCAGTCTCCAGAGACTCTTTCAGCTACTGGTTCCCTGTCAGTCCAGTTGTGATCTTTACCCTGCAA
>JANHFM010005765.1:25179-47196 GCA_032468115.1 Grayia smithii | reverse complement strand
CTTAACATTGAAAAGAGTCATTTGATTCCTTCAACCCGGTTGCTTCACCTTGAAGCGGTGATCGATACCCTGAAGGGGAAGGTCTCTTTATCTCAGGAAAGGCAGGCTAACCTTATAGAACTTGTTAATAAGGTCCAGGTGGAATGTAGAGTTCCTTTAGCGCTGTTATCAACTCCCTTAGGAAACATGATTTTGGCCATTCAGATTGTCCCTTGGGCACTTCTTCACGCTAGAGACCTTCAATGGTTCCTTTTGCCTCCCAGACAAAGGTCCTGGTTCCTCCCAGCATCATCAGGTCCCTCACCTGGTGGTGTTCTCTGGCCATTTCCAAAGGCAGCCTCTTTCATGAACCTCAGCGTCTGGTGCTGACTATGGACGCCAGTCTTCTGGGCTGGGGGCGCATCTTCAATCTCAGGTGGTGCAGGGCACTTGGTCAAGCCGAGACCTTCGGAGGAACATCAATTGGTTGGAACTTCGAGCAGCTTATTTGGCTCTGCAACACTTCTGGAACCTCATCTCGACTTCACATGTGTTGGTGCTCACTGACAACGTGGCCACCAAGGCTAATTTGAACCAGCAAGGGGGCACCAGGTCTGCGGGCCTCAAGCTCGAAGCCGGGAGAATTGGTCTCTGGGCGGAGCGTCATTTGCTATCCTTGTGGGCAGAGCACATCTCGGGGGGCCTCCAACGTACAGCCAGACTGGTTCAGTCAGCGGACTATTGATCACGCAGAGTGGCGCCTGAATCTGGCATTATTTCAACGCCTGACAATACAATTTGGCCAGCCAGAGGTGGATCTGTTTGCTTTCCCAGAGAATGCTCAACTGCTGTATTTTTATGTGCACTTCCTGGTCCCTCGGTCGGAGGGAGTGGATGCTCTGCGCAGTACTTGGCCCTGAGGGCTTCTGTAAGCGTTTCCCCCACTGCTGCTCATAGCCAAGGTGATTCGCAAGATTCTGGAGGAACAAGCAGAGGTGATTCTTTTCGCACCCCATTGGCCCCAGAGAGCTTGGTTTGCCGACCTCAAGTCACTGTCAGTGGCCCCGCCCTGGCGGATTCCTCAGGATGGGGCTCAACTCAGCCAGGGGGCGTTGGTCTACTCGGAGCCTCAGTGGCTGCAGCTGACCACCTGGCACTTGAGCAGGACGCTCTGAAAGAGAGCAGCTTTTTAGCCAGAATCATCCGTCCCATTCAAGCGTCCTGGAGGCCCTCCACCGACCAAATATATTCAGCTACTTGGAGGGCATTCTGTGCCTGGTGTGACTGGAAGGGGATTTCCCCTTTGCAGGCTTCTATTGCTCAGTTTCTGGAGTTCCTCCAGGATGGGTTGGACAATGGGCTTGCGCCCAACACCCTCAGGTGACAGGTGGCGGCCCTGTCTTCGGTCCTCTCTTGTGGATCGTTAACATCATTGTCCCAGCATCTGACGGTGTGGAGATTTTTGAAAGGGGCAACTAACTTATGTCCCCCGGTTGTGCATCGATATCCTACTTGGGATTTAATTATTGTGTTGAACTCCCTCACAGTAGCACCATATCATTACGGACTACCAGTCTTCAGCTCTTGTCCTGCAAAGTGACATTTCTTGTAACCATTACATCCACCAGGCGTATATCAGAGATTGCTGCCCACTCTGTCCAGAGTGATCTCATTTATGCCAACATTATTGGATCCAGGGTGACATCTTTAACCATTGGCAAGTGGATTAGACATACTATTGTTACAGCATATGACTTGTGTTCTTGGCCTCGTTCCACTCTCCCTGACGGCACACTCTACCTGCAGCGCAGCTACTTCAGCAGTGTGGGCCACCCAAGCATCCCTGCTTGAAATTTGCAGGGCTACTACTTAGTCCTCTCCATCTCCTTTCATTAAGCATTATAAGTTGGACCAGTTTACCTTGGTGGAGGTAGCATTTGGCCGCAGGGTATTGCAACGAGTTCACACTGCTGGAGGGACTTCAGACCAGAGTGGTTAACACCTGCTGTAGGGGCTTTGAGCTTTAGTATGTCCCATACCTGGCTGCTGTCTCCACTAATATGGAGAAGGGGCGCTGGTTCTTACCTGACACGCACCTTCTCATTGAGTGGAGACAGCAGCCATCCCCACCCTTGTCAGTCTGGTCTTTTCTGTCTTCTTATGGCATCCAACATGTCCAGTCTGTATCTTTGTCTTCACCAAAAGCTAGAGTCATCTAACCAGAGAGGCGGGACTTAACAACTTTAGAGACCCTGTCCTTAAGTCTGAACAGACAAGTACAACCCATACCTGGCTGCTGTCTCCACTCAACGAGAAGGTGTGTGTCAGGTAAGAACCAATACCCCTTTTGTTAAACTCTAATTTATCCAATTTATTATTTCATTTATTTGCATATCTTACATGCCTTTTTAATTGCCCTTTTTATTTATACTTACATATTTTTGTATGTAAAACATGTTCATAATAAAATTGGTCTCTGTATATTTTACATTTTAGGAGATTATTTTAGGAAATTCAAATTTTGAAACAAAAAAAAATTGTCAGAACATCTGATCCCAGAACCTGAATAAAGTGGAACAGTACTGAATCACATACGCCTATTAATACATAATACAGTAAATATAAGAACTGTGTATTGACATCAATCCACCCAGATTTCAACATTTAATTATTGGACAAATATGTTATTTATCATCTGTATTGTTTTCTGGTTTTTGCAGTCTGCTGCTGAGCAAGCCAAAGCTAGATTACAATTGGTCCTTGAAGCTGCTGGTAAGTAAGGCAATGAAAATATTAATCAAAAAAATAAAGTAAGATAGATTAATGTTTACTTCAACAGCCACATTATTTACCAGTGTGTTTGTTATTGTTATATAGATAATAAGCCAGTCCTAGTATATTATATGATTAATTATTGCATTTACAGTACCTAGACAGGTGTAAGAATTCATTTAAAAAAAGACAGTGCCAAAATATCCTAAAATTAGTACAAAATAAAAATCTTTCTCAAATCCACAATACATTATTTGCTTTATTAAATTCTAATTTTATTCTAAAGTTGTTTGCTTCATCCAGATTTTTTTGTTTTAATTTTAGATTCATTTTTAACTTGATTTCATCTCATGATGAAATCATGGTTTAAGATACCCTGTTTCTCAGTATATTACAGATTCCATGAGTTTTATTCATTTGTATCAGATGCATAGTTTATTTCAGATTCTTGCAATCTTCTTATTAATGCATTTAAAAAAACAACAACCTTAAATTAGAGTTTTGAGTTTCATATTCTGGAATAAAATATGAGATTAGAAAATAAGTGTTATTCATAAAATTTTAAATAACATCATTTCCTTTTCTTTCGCTGCATGTTAACAAACATCTTCTAGGCAATTTTCAGGAAAAACATGAAGCTTATGTATTTTTAAAATACCCTATACAAAATGAAAATTATTCAAGCTGTTCCTTTCAGTGTAAATGGAGTTAGATTTTCACCTGATACCAAATTATCTTAAAGAAAGAGTCAGGGGAGCTTTTGTGGGAGATTTGTTGAAATATTAAAAAGGAAGATCTAGCTTTTGGATTCATCCTAATAATTAAGAGTAATGATCAATACAAAGTGGTTTGTAAAGGTTTGGAGTTAACACTTTGCTCTTTTCACTTCCGTGTTTTCATATTTATTCTATATGTTCTTTTTTAACGATACCAAACAACTGTAATATTTATTTATATTTTATTTATGAAGTATATTTGTAATAAAGTATTCATGTAGAAGGATGCTAGAAGACCATATTTTCATTAATGATAAAAATTGAACTTATGTCTCTGGTATATATATGTAATTTTTATGTATTAATTATTATTAGCACTTGGGAAAGATCAGCCAAAACATTTGAATCCCAGAGAATGTATTTATAGTAATGTATTAATTAATAGTAATATATTTTTAAAATATATTTTAAGAGTATATTTCAAAGTATATTTTAAAGTATTATGTATATAAACAATATTATGTCTAGTATTTCTCTTTATATTGGATTAAAAAGTACTTTTGAAATATACTTATGTATCCATTATATATTTCATTTTTGCCTTCAAAAGGTCTTTTATATAAATCCTATGATGTTACATGAAATTTGTACAGATTACATCATTCTTAACATTTTTTAATGTTCTTCATAGTTTTCATTTTATTTGACGATTATATATTTCTTTACACAGCTAAAGAAAGTAACCAAATAATCTGGGAAGGAAGTAATTTTATATTCTTGAAGTCCCACTTTATCACTAATCATGATATATTTGGGTGATTTTATTTACTTCTTTTTTCACTAGAATAAATAAGTATCACATTATTTTAATACAGTTTAACAATATCACAGCAATGTGCGCTCTTTGAGCAGATGTTAAGCAGGCAGTTCCTGAATGTTAATTCTGAGAGGGTGGTATGTTTAAGCCTATCTAAAGTATGTTGCATGTGGGCTTTCCAGGCTTAGTTACAATGCTCTCTCTCTTGGGAGAATTTTAAAGCTAAACCTCTTTCTTTTTGTCACTCTATATGGACTCTCTCAAGTCAGTATAAAGCAGATCATCCCTAGGCTAAAGCTCTTCAGCTTTTGTTATTGGGCTCTGTAGGCCTGTAATTAGGCCTCCTGGTAGGCCTTGCAGCCCAGTTAATGGTCATATGGAGTTTCTGTGAGGCAGACTGGCTTTGTATAAATCCTTCGTTGGAATATGTTTATGGGTCACTTCATACCAGGACCGTGTTTTGTCCTTGTGCCCTATAGGCTGACAAGGAACTGGTTCCCTTGACCATGGACAGCTCAGTTTGCTGCTCATAGTCTACTCAACTAATCCCCAGTGTAAACAGAGGATTTAGCGTAGCTTCTGTCACTTACAGTTGCCAAACCACTTGGGTGTCTGTGATTTCTTTTCCAGCATTAATTATTGAATGATGGAGAACAGTAAAAGGTTTCATGGTTGTTTGTACATTAAATATATCCTTCTTGTCTCAAATACTGACAAGACAGTATTCACAATATTAAATACTTCATCCCAGTAGAAATGCTGCTAGTTCAAAACATATTTGAGTAATCCATATTTTAACTGAATTTTTAAAATATATACTTTGCAAACATATTTTATGTGAACATTTCCAAATAATTAGTTTGTGCTAATCATATAATTTTCTACGCTGTAAAGATTCTTTTCAACTTATAAGAATTGCAGAAGTTGATTGATGTGTGCTTTCAAAGTCTGGAGTTGAAATGTCTGATCTGCATGTGGAATCTGCATTTCAAACCTGTTTCTAAAAAAGCATGCAAAATACTATATTTTAAAGACAGAATTGTTGATGGCTTAAAGCAGACTTTAAAATAGAGTTGTTAATATGACATTAGCAATATGTGATAAAAACTGATGGAAGAATTATTTATGTTTTACATATAATAGAGTTGTTTGACAACTTATCTGAATATTTAGCTGTTTAACTCATTATGTTCTGATTATATACCCAGTTTGTTCACTTAGCTGTGCATCACAATTATTTTTAAAAAATTCTCTGTAAATGAATTGGATTGTAAAATACAAATATATTAATATTAGCTGTTGCAAATACAGAACATTTTTTCTATGATTTTCTTCAACATTTCATTAGAGTGTAATAAATCTGTATTTGCTCAGTCTTATATGATAAGTGGTATACAGTCTGTGAGGCTAAGATGTTTCATGACAGATGTGGCTGAGGAGACCACATACATAGAATATATGATTTTAGTCTGGTGGAACTAATAGGATCATTCATTACTTTACAGATTTTTCCTTTTTTGTTTCTTTAATGAAAATTGTTTAGTTAAATAGGGCAGACTTTTAGCTCAGTGCTTAGTAACGATGCAAAGCCAGTTTTAAGGCCAGCTGGGAAGAAATGCCCATTTAAATATTATATATCAGAAATGATTAATTTAAAAAAGAATAGTATGAAATTGCTTATATTTCTGCAATATTGTTTTTAATATTAGCTCTATTTATATTCACAGGGCTACCTCTTATGTTTTCTTTGGAAGTAAAATTACCACAAATGGAGCGTGTACAATATGCTTATGCACCTCTTTCAGTAATTTACATTATGAAAATAATATAGCAATATAAAATATATATAAATAATATTAATAATGATCTATCAAGTCATTGGTTTATACTTAAAAGTTAGTATATGCATTGAGATTTTAAAATCTTCCCTCTAATTTCCAGTGAGTTTTTTTTTAGTGATACTAAAAAAATTGCTGGAACAAGAAATTGGCAATATATTTTGGATGTCTTAGAAGAGAACCACATGTTTAGCATTCAAGCTAACTACTTGATTGCAGCAGTCCCCAACCTTTCTGGCTCTGCGGACCGACAGTGGTGGTGTGTGTGGGGGGGGAGATGGGATGGTTGCACCACTTGCACAAATGCAGCTTCGCAAGCTCACATGCTTG
This sequence comes from Grayia smithii, assembly GCA_032468115.1. NCBI lineage: Eukaryota > Metazoa > Chordata > Lepidosauria > Squamata > Grayiidae > Grayia > Grayia smithii. Next base: position 40,744 of record JANHFM010005765.1, on the reverse strand, counting down.
CCTGCCATTTGCACAGCCTGGTTTCCAATGGGCCACAGCCCAGCACCGGACCATGGACAGGGGTTGGGGACCCTGCTTTATTACATTCTGCCTATAATACAGGAATCTCCCGAGACTGCTTAACTTCTTTTGGGAAGAAAACAGATAAGGTCCCATAAGCTAATTCCCCACTTGATCCCTCCTCGTCCAGCTGGCAGTTCCCAACAGTAGCTCACTTAAGTTTCTTATTTATTTATTTTTATTTATATTCTTTTTATAAATAACTCCTGTTTTTTCCTCAACAACAACAACTTTGTGAGGCAGGTTGGGCTGACAGACAGTGACTGACCCAAAGTTTCCCAGCCAGCTTTCATGCCTAAAGCAGGATTAGAGCTCAAAGGCTTTTGCCAACCTGATACCCTAACCAAAATATCTAATAGATGAAAAACAATCAGCATTTCTTCTTCTGAGCTGATGTACAGCTCATGTAATTTGTTTGCTAATGTAATTATTTCAATATTTCCTTGGTACTTATACCTGTAGCAGGGAAGAACTCAGTTTGAAAACAAATTTATTTCTAAGATATATGAAGAAGGAAGGGGAGTTGAGAAAAAAGCAGTCAAAATGGTTTAATCTGAGAAGTTATTCCTTTCTACATGCCTTTGTCTTGTTCCTTGACAAATTGGCAAGAGGTTAAGGTGACACAAAGCAGCAGTATCTTAGGTTTGTGGAATCAGGTTATAATGACCAGCCATGATTAAAGCAATCTAATAAACATACTTCAAACTGTGTTTTCTTTATCAAATCACAAAGTATAGTTGATGCTAAACAATATGGTCTATTAGAGTACACTTAGAAGAGAGTGACAAATTCAGAGCTTTTCCAATCAAACTAAAATATATTTCCTACAGTCAACTAAATTTGGCAACTTTCCATTCTAGAATATTCTCTCCCAATAAACATACATGCATGACTCATATATTTTTGTGTGTGTGTGTGTGTGTAATTCTCCCAGACACCATATTGATTAAAATATGTTTTAAAATAAGGTACCTGCTTCAAAAATTAGTAGAACCCTGTCTGCAGATGCAAACTATTCTCTCTCCCTCTCCCTCTCCCTCTCTCTCTCTCTCACACACACACACCAAATTGATGCAAAATTACATACACACTCACAAGCAAAATTTTTATATTACAAACAGCAGGCTACCTTTAAGTATCAGCAAAGTATGGGAATTGAACTTTATGTATCAGGCTAGAGCTATTTACGACATAAAGCATCCACATCAAGGATGTCATCTAGAATTTACATACAAATATTTAGTGGGAGTTAAAGAATAAAAAATTTCATTGAGTAGGATGGGGAGGCAGCTAAAAAAAAGGAATTATTAATGCCATTTTGTTACCAAATGTTGGGATGCTGGACGACTAAAACTGGGGTGGCTCTTGCAACGAGTTACCTATGCCTCATCTTCTTATCTTTTCAATTTTATGTTGTTGCCTGTACAGTTTCCTAAAAGTTATTAAACTTTTTCTACTTCCTTGATAACCTCTAGAAAAAACCCAGTAACATCCATTCTCAAAACTATATGTAAAAGGCTATTGCTAAGCACATTGATTTGTGCTTAAGAAATTGTAAGCCGCCCTGAGTCTCTGGAGAAGGATGGCATATAAGTTGGAATAAAAATAAATAAAATAAAATAAATGTAAAAGGCAAGATGCTGCCTCCTTCATTCCCAAAGAAATAAATAACTTATATGCAAAAATCTATGTTTCCTACCATTTGGAAGAAGAGTTAAAAAAAATAGTTGCAAGTTAGGTTAGATGCAGTCACAGAGAAGACTGCAGAAGAACCTTCATTTTGCTTCTTCAGTGTAATCAGTCAAATAGTAAACATTCCAACATTTCTTTTTCTTTCTTTCTTTTTTCTTTTTTGCAATTTGAAGAAGTGGTAGAAATTACTGACATATTTGGTAAGAACAGATTCTTAGAATGACAAATGAGAAGCAATAGGTACTGATTTCAGAAGAACAGTGCTAAGAGAGGAAAAGAAAAGGATTTTTTTTTTTTAGGGAACCAATTTTGTGCTTGGGAAATGAAGAAAATAAACTTTCTTATGATAAAGATCCCACTCAGATGATCAATCAAATCTTCCTTTTTCTTCAGAAAGAATTTCTATCCTTTTATAGAAAAGAAATGAATTGGGCAACATTTTGGTAGCTGAAAATGCTTCAATTGGCAAAACACCCTTTTACGTATACAGTAGCCATTTTGTTGAGGAAGATAAGCAAATAAAGTATACAAAACACACATTCTCAGTTTTCTCACAAATGCACCATCTTCATCCAAGTCTCCTATACATATAGACACATACACAACTACAGTGTCTTCTTTTACTCCATCCCAATCTTTGCTGGGCGAAAAGGAATCTATTTTCCTCCTATGAGGGCAAAAACTTAATTTGTGAAACAGTTGGCACATAGCCAGATGTTTAGACTGGATTTGGCATTTTTGTCCATCTATCAAGTCCTACCCAAGTATCTAGGATAGGGAGAACTCATTTAATGATATTAAAGGTATTGTCACAGGATGTAAGCTGTTCCAAGGAAAATTGCCTTTTGTAATTGACTGATGGGGATTTTGTCAAGATGTTCAAGTGAGCACCACAGGGTTTTAAATTGTACCCAAGGCAGCTATCACTGTTGCTACCATCTTTGCTTTTTTTTTGCCACAGTTGTTTTACTTCTGTTTGCAGTGTTTAACTCCATTTTTTTCTCTTCTACTGTCTTCAGATATTACAGTGCCCACAATCCAATTGTTAAGTCCAGGATTCGGTGTGGCAGATGCTAGTCAGTTTGAATTCTATAGTCCCAGAACACTTGAGCTTCTTCATTTTATATTCCTACCAATTCTTGCTTGTAGGCAAGTGGCCAGTACTGGAATATAGACTAGTCTGGAAGTTGAAAGAAAGAAGTACAAATAAATTATTTACTGCTACCAAAAAGATTACATGGATGTCTCTATGAAGTCACAATGAACCAAGTTCAATTAAGTGAGACTTTTAAAGTAGCAAGCCAAATCAGTTAGCCCATGCTTTTCAAGCATATAGTCAATTAGGGTTTTGTAGCAGTAAGGAGCTTACTGGTGTCTCTTGATTTATTTATTTATTTTATTTATTTTAATCAAATTTCTATGCCGCCCTTTTCCCAAAGTACTCAGGGCGGCTTACAATAAAACATAGGAAATATAAAAACATATATAAAACACAACAAACAACATAGACACAATAACGATAAAAGAGGAGAAAATAGTATCAGTCAATAGCGATTTAAAAATTTAAAAATTTAACAGTATTAAATAATTTAAAAACGGTCAACCATAGCCTGCTTGATAAAACAATGTTCTTGATGACAGCTGGAAATATTTGGTTAATGGGCCTGGACATAATTTATGGACTCCTGTAATGTTGGCCTATAGATGTTGTTGGACTCAAACTCTGATCAATCTCAATAAACAGCCAATAATGAAAAATATTAGGACTTTCATATCTGGAGATCAACAGGCTCCCCACTTGCTTTATGATATGGGCTTTAAATATTCTAAAACATTCTTATTGAGAAATAAGTATGAAGTAAAATGTAAACCTTAACATTCAACACTCAAATCTTTCTTAATGGGTCCATATGTCCTCTGAGTGTTTTTTAAACCAGAAAATTGGTTACTGGGAAACCACAATTTAATAGTGTCATAATGATCTTCAGCTAGTAGTTCTGGGTCAAAATATTTTATAATGGTTTTACTGAAACCATTTTCAATAAAATTTGGAATTCATATTTCAAATATACAAGTTTAGACTATTATGGTTTTCACAGCTTTTGTTTTATGTTTATGCATTTTCATAATCAATAATCTATACTAATTTCTCAGTTTAATAAAAAAAGCTTTTAACTCAATTGTATTATAGTTATTGAAACAATATTTATTGTCACTTGATTAAAGAGGAAAGTGTATGCCATTTTTCTAAATAGTTTCATTTGCTCATATTTTCTTTAATTCAAATGAATGAAATTAGAATAAACAGTTTTAGAGTCATCTGTAATCATGAGCTGATTAATGGAGTTTGGTTTCCTAGCCATTATTCATTCATGAACACCTGATATCTTTCTCATAAACAAATTGTGTTTGTCCAAATTAAGAAATTAAATGAAGCATTTGATGAGTTTATGATTGACCCTTCTAAGTTGGAACCCATTTGTCAATGTCATTATCTTACAAAACTGTTTGACAAATGTGCTGTCTAAGGAGCATGTGGATTTATTATGATTTCTGATTAATGCATGCTGCAAGCCAAATTATGAGATTGTAATAATTTTTATTCTCATTTTAAGTCAGTGAAGATTTTCATCCCTGATAAAATGCATTCATCTCCCTGCAGATTTATAGTTGATTATAAGAATCAACTATAGCTTTAAGAATATATTTAAATATAGCGCTTCATCTTTTAATATTACTTTTTCTAAAATGCTCATATTACTAATTGGTTTTAATTATTCTTATTTTAACCGCTACTAGATAATAATGTATATTTCTATAATTATATAAAAAGGGAATTAGAATTTCTTATTAAATTAATAAAGTTAATATTGTCGATGTTCTTTTCACAGAAAAGCACAGGATTTTTAACTCATGGTTGTCTGTATTTTGCAAGATACATTTTGGTGTTTGATTGTTTGTTTGTTTGTTTAGATTTCACTTAAAAATACCTTAGTGGGTCAGAACAAAAATCTATCTAATCCATCATTCTGACCAGCCAATCTGACGATCAAAAGTAGAGGGTATACAATCTGCCCTGTGTTTTCCAATGACACCCAGCACGCACAGAAAATATGGGGGGGGGGGTGGAAAATTAACATTGCTCCTAAATAGAAAACTACTTGTTGATTTTGAGTGAGAAAAATAACAGACAATTTAGATCATTCTTTGTTTGGGTTATGGAATATATTTTGCATGACTGATGGTAATAATAAAAGTAATTATTTTTTGAATATATGTTAGGTTTTTGCATATGTGTAATATTATGCTGCTTAACTGAATGCAATACAGTCCTACTATATTCTTCCAAGGCACTCAGAGAATGTGCACAGATAACTCTCAATTTACTACTGCAATTGGGACTGGAATTTCAATTGTAAATTGTGACGATTGTAAAGCAAGTCACCAACATGACTAAATCTAATCTTATGACCATATATATATTGTTAACAATGTGAATCATGCAGTTGTAAGTCTGTATCCATTCTCCAAGAAGGTTGTTTTTTGTTGAAAATCAGCAAAAATAATCACAAATTGCATCACATGATTGTGGGGCATTGCAACCAGTTGTAAATGCAAGCTGGTTGCCAAATTTCCTAAAGTGTTCAAGTGCCCAAATGATTGGGGGGGGGGGGTTTGACATTTTAAAATGGCCAGAAGTATTTATGAACCACAAAGCACACTTACCAAGACCATCACAATTTAAGCAACTGGTTATTATTCAATGGCTACCTATATATAGTTTAGCAAGCTCAAAATCAGATATGATAGAAATCAACCTAGTGCTCTTCATTATAATGAAAACTGTGCCCAAAATGGGACTCATTATGTTCTCTAAAACACATAGATGGATAGCTGATGGATTATTCAGAAGGAAATTGCTGTTATGCTTGGAATTTCAAAGGAACGTGTGGGTTACAGTATTAATGTCCTTCAGTGCTGGAATATTTGTAAAATATGAGTTCTTTGCATGTTTACAGCAGAGATTAAAATTTCAAGAACTGAAATTTGCCAGAAAGTGTTGTCATACTATGAGAATTAAGGTGAGGCATTTTTTCACAGCAATGTGAAAGCCAGCAGAACATGGGCTTATCATTATGTCTCTGGAACAATAAGTATAAGGAACATAATCACCAAGGTTCACCAGCCCTCCCTGCTCTCCGAAATCAAACCAAGGCTTTAGTAGACAAACTCACGTTTATAGATTTTGGGAATGCAGATGATCTTATTCGTATGGCTTCCTTTGTACCTGACCCACTACCAAGTAAGATAACTACACTGCAACACTCATAACTTTGAAACAACAATTAATCATTTGGAACAAAAAGGAACTTTTGTTGTAGTATGACAATATTAGGTCTCACATAGCACCCAAGGTGTTAGATCTCACTGTTACCTACTGTATCTGCTATGCAGTTCAAACATGCAATTTCCAACCTTTCTTAAAATTAAGGGAATACAGGTAGTCCTTGACTTACTACCACAATTGAGCTCAAAATTTATGTTGATAAGTGAAACAGTTGTTAAGTGAGTTTTGCCTCATTTTATGACCTTTCTTGCCATGGTCGTTAAGTGAATCATTCCAGTTGTTCAGTTAGTAACCCAGTTGTTCTGTAAATCTGAATTTCCCCATTGACTTTGCTTTTCAAAAGGTTGCAAAAGCTGTTCACATGATCCCAGGACACTGCAACCATCATAAATATGAACCAGTTGCCAAGTATCCAAATTTTGATCATGTTACCATGGGGATGCTGCAACAGTTATAAGTGTGAAAAATTGTCATAAGTGCCATAGTAAATTTGAAAAGTCACTAAACTTTTGTAAGTTGAGAACTACCTATAGTTTTGTGAGCATCTGTTTGAATCAGAACTGTCAGCACTTGTTTGAAGACAAAAGTTGTGGAATTCTTTTGTTATAGCTTTAAGAAACATGTCCATTGTTGGCAAAATTATGTAGTGAATTGTGATTTTGCGGAGAACTAAGTGCAGGTGACAAAAGAATTCCTGTTTCAGAAGAACTAAATTAAACATATTAAACATCTCTGTTATGGTGTGCAGACATTTTTCATTCAACATCTATATTTTGTGAATGTGTGTATGTGTGTGTGTATATATATACATGTGTGTGTATGTATGTGCCTTATTACAAGTAGTAAATACTGTGCAAATCGGTTTCCTCTTTGACTTCTTTTCAATAATATATTTTCACCTTTTTGTTCAAAGCTTCCTGCTTTTGCATGATATGTAAATGGCATCCCTAACTGTAGATTCAAATTAATTAATTGGGAGTTAGAACTGAGTATCTACTACATTCACATATAAAAGGTTGGTTTTGTTTGTTGCTAATACACTTCTGGCCTCATATATTTTAAGTAATATACAGTAGTGATTTTGTTTAATTGAGAGCATTCACCTATCTGTGTAGATTTCTGTTTGTCACAATGATAACATGCAGTGGTGGGTTGCTCCTGGTTCGTCCAGTTCTATAGAACCGGTAGTAAAACTGGCAGGAGGCTCCGCCCACCTTCCCTGACATCATCATGGGCGATCTGAGCATGCGCATTTCCGTTGCGAACCGTTAGTAAAGGTAAGTGGAACCCACCCCTGACAACGTGTCAATTATTAACTAAACTATCCCTAAAAACAATAAAGTGTATCAATAAGGAAAATATATTTGTCCTCCCCCTCCGCATCCCATGATAATTCCAGAGGAGATACTTGCTACTTAGACAAATTAGCTTCAGTATTTTAAACTTTTCCATTTTTTGCCTTGGTCAAATCTAAAACATGCCTTTAAGCCATATGCTATTGTTACTTTAAAGTCTTTACTTTAAAAAAACCCGATAAAATTAACTGTACTCTCCAGCAGATAAATTTGCTAAATTCAGCTGTGGTAGGTGATTATTGCCAGGTTGCAGCAGAATAAAGCCTAAAGCATCATATTAACTGTGCTATTTATATGGGTCTTAATACACTATGAATAAAAGCCTCAATTACTAAGCACTTTTGAGTCCTGACGAGGCAGTCCCATGCTGTTAATGGTATCTTTATAACCTTTTTAACTTCTTGTTTTCTCTGACAGAGCTGAACAGTAACAGCAGTGGATTTGCCTTTGGCAAACGAAAACTCATTTTGAGACAATAATAATTATTTACTATTTAGATAGATGGCAGTAAAATTTCTCTGAATGAGATTTCCCTGTGAAAATACAAACTGATTAAATTATGTTCTTTAATGGAGTGGTGAAGCATGTAGTACTTGAAACAGTGAGGTTGATGTTTCCCATCTTTTTTCATTGTAAAAGTAAACCGTTTCTAAGTTATCTAAATGATGCATTTAATTTAAAATCTTATCCTTGATATTGCTTAATATTTCAGATTTCCATTAAAATACATAAATTGTGAAAAGCTGCAAAAAGCAATTCTTCACTAATAGTTTATTTAGTTATGGATTGGATTAGATTGGATTTTACATGGCTACTTCATCCTTATTGGAAGGAATATAGATAAGAAAACTGCTTTGATTCATTAAATTAATATAAATATTTGTGTTTTTTGTGAATGCAAAATGCACAGCTTCATTGTTGAATGGAATTTGCTGTACTAGTCTGTGATTTATAACTTGAAATATAACTTAAAGAAAAACATTTGTTTTAAGTATTTGCTTATAATACAAGAAGACAGCATTGTATATTTGATGCTAAAGCTAAGAACTTCATAAAGGAGTGGGCACTATGTAATCCTCCAGATGTTGGCAAACCTCAATTTTTAGCATTTTCTGACATTGACTATGCTGCTGAAACACCTGGGAAATGAAGTTTTTGTAATATATGGAGCACTGAAATGTAATCTTATAACCATTCTTTTATACAACTAAAGGGCTATTATATTTTACTATTGTATATAGTTTAGAACAGTATTTGCGTTAATAGAACTAGCAGCATTTATAACTGTAAATATAAAATAGCTAGTAAATCTGCTTATTTTACTTTGAATGATTCTTTCTTCAATAGATGATGTTTATGTTTGACAGCTTTTTATGTGGAAACAACAGATGAACATGGTTTCAGTCCTGCTGTAAATTAGCTAACAGGCTAGTCTTTATATGGATGACTAAACCATAAATTGATGCCGTTTGGAATTAAGTAATGAAAATTATTTGAAAAGGAAATGACAAATGAGAAGGGTGTACTTCTGCTAGAAAAAAGTCAGAATCTCAAAACAGTAGTAGTAGTTAAAAGGTGAGATGTGAATGTGGCAGAAAGTATGTAGGTTTATTATTTTTATGACTGCAAATGACTGTAAATCAGATAATCATTCTGTTGCACAAGTATTTGTGACTCCATTCTTGAGACATTTATTTTGTACATATTCAGTTTACAGTATTAAATGTGTAATTGATGATCTGTATAGCAACAATTAACAGGTGTGGTAAAAGCTGGAAATTAAATGAAAATATATTCAAAATTCATACTAGGATTTAAATGTTATACAATATTATTTTGAATGTTTTCTAGAATGTTGACTTGAACTGATTGGTTTTGTAGTTTTAAATATTATTATTATAAACTGCCCAAAGTTGGGTAATGGGCCATAAGAAAATCATGCATAGTAAAATGCAATAAAACTCTTCATTATAACACTTAGTATTTATACACAAGCCTTAATTTGCTACTGTGTAGCTATTTTTTTTTATCTAGTGAAATAATACAGTAGTTATTGTGGAAGATAGTAGCAATGATATTGGTAAAAATGATAGCTGATCAATGTTTTACCATTTCTAAAAATAGTAATTCACCTGTGATATTAATATCCAACAGCAAGAAACATTGGAGAAAATTGTTATGATGAAATCATTAAAACTACCTGTTAATCTCTAGAGCCCTCACTCATGGCTTTTAATTTACTATTTATAAAAATATTTTAGGGATCAATAGGAAGATCTATTGGCAATATTAAATTTAATTAGAGTAATCAGAAACTATGCTCAGAGCATGAAAACTGCCAGGAAGAGCTTCAGAAAGAAAGTGGTGTCAGTATAACCTCTTTTATTTGTCCATAAGCACTAACCTAAAAAAGTCCCAAATGGGGCATGTAGTTCGTTATTTCATTGACTTTGATCTGTTTTGGGGGGCAGTTTATTTTCCCATATTACCATTGATCAATGATTTCCTTTCAGCACAGATGTAATTAAACAGTTCTGCCCAGTTTGTGTTCTGTTGTCTGGAAATTTATTATTCTGGGGATATAAAGAAGATCGATATATTGCAGTAGCCTTGTTTTAAAACAGTTCAGAAGGGATCCTACTGACAGGGTAAGGTGTAGGGCAAGACAAGCAGGAAACAGAGCTTCAGGACACAAACAAGATGTTTACCTTGTACTTTAAACTTGTCTAGTCACAGCACATCCTGCTTGGCTATTAGTATTTGGTAATCTATTTTTTCCTCAATGTTCTAAAACTAGTATAATCTGATTGTTTGCATTGTTTTATCAATACATTGTTTGCCTTTATAAATATATATTTTATAAAAGTAAGCTGTTATGAAATACAGGTAGTCCTTGATTTACTACCACAATTGAGACTGGAATTTCCATTGCTAAGCGATGTAAGCTTAAAGCATGATGTCAAGTGTCCATGTCATTTAGCAATGGCAACCCCAGCAGTCCTGGTTGCTATCATAACTCCAGATGCATGGGAAGTGGAGGGTGTCCTATGTAATGAATGTGTGGGTGCTGCGTGGAGTGGGGTGTTTTATCTGGACAGAGCAGTAGAGTCACAAAGGATGGAAATAATGTTGATAACCATTCCAAAGAAAAGCTAGATGATACAGTGTCAAGAATCATATTTCATTTATTACACGCATTAATCTGCATGTTTGGGATAGACTGACTTTAGGAAGCTACCATTTGGAGGCTTGTAGCTCTCTCTGTTAAGGATATATCTTTTTCAGCAGACCAGTGGTTATTAATTACTGAATTCATACTCTGTTTTTTTATGGTTTACTATGACTCCTAAGAGTCAGCAACTGAACAGAGAGCCAATCACCAAAGCAGATCAGGGAGCAGGTGAGGACAGACTCAGATAACGAGGAGCCTGATCCTGGCAGGGCACCTAGCCCCAGGATATGTAGAAATTTTAAAGCCCAGAGTAAAGGCTTTTCAGGAAGCAAAGATAATGCCCCTACTACAGCCACACATGCAGCTGGGGCTGCTGAGGAGCTGCCTCCAGGACCTTGCTTTCTAGTGAAATAAATTTTCAAAAATTGACCATCATTTCCATAGACTTGTTCCATTCTCAGACTTAGATTGGCTTGTAGAATGTTGGTGTTTGAATCCTCAATTAATACAGACTACAGAGACCAGTTGTTTCTCAACCATTGCTTCATTGGCTGTCCACCATCTAAGAACTATGACTGGACAGGGTTCTCTGGTTTTCTTCCCTTGGATTCTTGAAGGAATGGCTTTCACCTGTACTTTCTCCCTAGCTAGGAGGCAAGATCTTACTTTCCCTGTGTTTTTTCTGGACCTGAGCATTCATTGGATAGTGAACAAAAAACTCAACCTACCTTCTTAGCTGTTGCAATTCAAGTTCCATCATTAAACCAGTTGCAATTTGCTATTGTGAGATTGTTCAGTCTAGAACAGATCATATTCCTCTGAGAAATGATGGTCAGGGTTATTACTAATAAAATAAAGCAACAGTGAAAAAAGATATGATTCATTCAAATTAGCAGCTGGAAAATTTATACACAAACATTATATTTAAATAAAAACATTTTTGCTAATTGGTAGAACGTGAACAGATACAGGCTGTAGGAACTAATCTTGGTGTTGTATAATCAGCTGTATTCTCCTGTATATTCTTCCTTACAATGATTCTTTTAAGGTTTTCTGTTTTTGAGGTAACTGAGTGATTCAAGACTACTTTGGATGTCATCACAGATGTATTTTTTTTTGTATTTTAATATTTTAAATTTTAATAAAGACTTTTTGAAAATTAAAAAAAAAGACAGGAATTTTCTTGGTTTAATGGAAATTTAAATCTAGATCATCCTAACCTCAGATTTTCAGTCTAAATATTCTAATGTGGCAAATTATTTGTATCTATTATAACTTCAGTTTTCAATCAGATGTTATATTCTGTTCATTAGCAAGGGATTACAAACAATGCAATCTACATAATATTTAAATATGAATTACTGATCTTGTCACTGATTTTGACTTTGTTTTTCTTAATTATTCAAGTAAAATAAAACATATTTTAAATTGTTCAAAAGTCTAAATTATAAAGATTTGCATAATGGCAAACTCAAATGTAGTACACAAAACCTTACATGTTTTAATCAGTAGGATAAATCAGAAAAGGTGCTACCAAACTGTTTCTGGTTTTTGGCTGTTATACGTCTTTCATCTTATTTATTTTTATTTATTTATTTGTCGCATTTATATGCCGCACCCCTCTCCCGAAGGACTCGGGGTGGCTCACAGAATAAAAACATAACAATCAATTAAAAAAATTTAATTGATCTTTATCTTCTGTGAAAGATAAAACTTGTGCTATGTAAATGGCAAACTTACTATGTAAGTTTCAAACAAGAACATTTCAATTAAGTGTGGAGAGAAATAGAAATACAGCATATAATTTCACATTTGCTTTTCTAGTTTTTTTAAAAAGAAAAATTGGCTACTTTACATATGTTAAGATAACTAATATGAGTTATATTTTGCATATTTTCCTTTAGTCTTAATTTTAGATCTTCAGACTTTATATTTTATTCCAGGAATGTCAAACTGAAAGCCTGCAGTTCTATTCAGACTCTTCCATATTTCCACACTTATTACAGGTAGTCCTTGACTTATGGCCACAATTGGGACCAAAATTTCTGTTGCTAAGCAGGACAGTTGTTAAGTGAGTTTTGCTCTATTTTAATACCTTTCTTGCCACAGTTATTAAGTGAAACATTGAAATTGTAAGTAAGTAATATGATGTTAAGTGATTCTGACTTCCCCACTGCCTTTGCTTGTCAGAAGGTTGCAAAAGCTGATACATGACCCTGCGACACTGCAACTGTCTTAAATATGCATCAGTTGCCAAGTGTCTAAGTTTTGATCACATCACCATGGGGATGCTGCAATGGTCATAAGTCACTTTTTTCAGTGCTATTGTAACTTTGAATGGTCTCTAAATGAACTGTTGTAAGTTGAGGACTGCCTCTATTTCTTATGAATCTCTCCATTTTCTTTTGATTTAGACTTCTCTATATAACCCTCCCCAATTTTGTCTGTTGTATCTGGGCATCTGCTTTTCTTTCTTAATTCTCTACAACAGGGATATCAAGCTTGCGTCATCATGGCGGCATCACATGACATATCAGGACTTTTATCCCCTTTGCTAAACTGGGCATGGGCGTGGTCAACATGTGATGCATCCAGCCTGGGGGCCGCAAGTTTGACAGCCCTGCTCTACAATAATTTATTCAATTGGAATTTGTTTGCAAATGTGTTTAAATATATCCTTTTCTGCTTAAATCTTAAGTTATGATCATTCAATTTATTCAGGACTGAATTCACTGATTCTATTAATTTAAAGACTTGTTTCCCTTGCTTTGACAGTCTTAAGTCTTTTTTTTCTAGAGGATGTAGTCATGGACATTCTGTTCTTCAAACTCTTTTATTTTCTAAAATGCCTGTGAATGATCTAATAATATCTTACCTATCTGTTTATTTATTTTATTTTATTTTATTTTAATTAAATTTCTATGCTGCCCTTCTCCCAAGGGACTCAGGGCAGCTTACAGTATAAAAACATAAAGAATAAAAACATGTATAAACAAACACAAACAAACATAGACTACAACAAGTAAAAGAGGGGCAGTAATAGAAATGCTAAAAAAAATTTAATAATTAAAAACAATTTTAAAACTGTCAGCTATAGATGATCAAGGAAGGACCAAACCTAAGTGTGACACCAATGAATCACAATTGGCATATTCAGTAGAACCTCTGGTCACAAATCAGGTTCCGACCAAAAAATTCACAATTTTTTTCCCTGCGGCCGATTTCCCCTTCCGCGCCATTTTTTTTTTGTAAGCGCCAAATTTCCAAAATTAGGTTTGGGCCACAACCAAATTGGTTTGTGACCAAAGTTATGGAACAAATTATGGTCATGATCAGAGGTTCTACTATAACTATGAATTCTTAGGAGCACAATTTTCAGAATTCACAAATAAAACAATTTGAGATTTAAACAAATATTTGTCTCCCTTTCCCTTGGGATCATAAATTTGAAAGAAAATGTATTATACAAACATATCAGTACTTTGAAAGGGTTGTTTAATTATATTCTTCCTGATAGCCCTGGTATCTCTCTACCTATAATAGGTTCCACAGCTATCCATGGTAGATTTCATAGTAATGTTCAATATTCCACACAGAATATTCAGCTGAAAATTGCTCTCACTTTCTTGTGGAGACAGCAAATCTGTGCTGATGCATAAATGCTCAAAGGCAGCTATGATTAAGGGATCTAACTGACCTCTGGGACATCAGGACGCACATGGCTGAGATAGAGAAGTCAAGGCCATAAATCCTAAGGCGAATGCTTCAAAAATAGCAAATTAATATTTTACTGTTTTCCAGGATTCATTTTTAAATATCAGTTTCTTTCAGTTGCACTCCAGATAATATCTTGCTCTGACTGATTCAAGCCCTTCTATCAAAGACAGACAGACAGACAGACAGACAGACAGACAGACAGACACCATAGATAGATATCATAGATAGATAATGTAGATCAAGGCTGTCAAACTCCTGGCCCACAGGTCAGATGCATCACGCACTGGCCACACCCAGTTTATGAAGGGGGGAAAAGTCCTGATATGTCAGGTGGCGCTGCCATGACGATGTGAGTTTGACACCCCTACCGGAGAGAGAGAGAGAGAGAGAGAAAGAAAGACAGACAGACAGACAGACAGACAGACAGACAGACAGACAGACAGATTTCACACAAGTGTAAAAGCACCAATGACATTGTAGCCGGAATGAAATAGTTAAACTAGGAATAGGGCTATTAAAGCTGAAATAACTGAATTTATGGATACACATAAATATATCCAGACAACAGCTCTACAAGAATGGGCAAAAATAATGCCTTTGATTAAAAAGAAAGAACATTGGTGCATTTGATTCACGTTCCCTAGCATTCAGCAAGGAAAACTAAAGTAGCATGGAGAAAAATACACAGACTCCCCCATACACTGAAAACCCTTATGGATATCAGCAGCACATTTGTGAAGTGTGTGTTGAGTCTGTTGTTTCTACCAAGATTTTTAGGCTCAGGGACCAAGCCTTAATTATTTATTAAATCCATAGCTATACATTTATTTATCTAGCTATTTATTAAACCAAAACACTGAACATATCTAGCGATTTAAAGTGTTTAAAGGGATTTCTAGTTGGAATAGAGCAGGGTGGGGAGGAAGCAGGAAAACTTAATATGCAATCAGTCAAAAGAAGACTGGCTAGGTGGCTCAGTGGCTAAGATGCTGAGCTTGTCGAACAGAAAGATTGGCAGTTCGGCTGTTCAAATCCCTAATATAGGTCTCCTATGTGAGCAGGGGGTTGGACTAGATGACCTCCAAGGTCCCTTCCAACTCTGTTATTATTATTATTATTATTATTATTATTACTATCATTATAAGGCCCAACTTTATTTAACCTTTTTGCAAATCTCTTTCAAATGTAAACAGTTCCATGGAGAAAAAAAAGGTCATAATC
>JANHFM010005765.1:0-15384 GCA_032468115.1 Grayia smithii | reverse complement strand
ACATAAAAGAAAAGATACATTCGGCATGAGTCATAGGGTACAACACTTAATGATAGTCATAGGGAACAAATAAGCAGGACTATGTGATATATAACATTGAACAAAAAGAAAAGATAATGACAAAAGAAATTATTATTGACCAATGTTTTATAAAAATATAGAATTATAAAGGATCATGAAAATTAAGAACCAAAAAAGAGGTAAAATAAAAGCATAACATGCATTAAATTTAAGTACATAGAGATTAAGTGAAGTCCTTAAGATACCAAAAAGCGAATAAAAGAGAATTAAAAAGAAACAATACGGTATGTTAGCAATAGAGAATTAGTAAAATATGATTACATAAGTGTTAAATTAAATGCTAGTTAATAGGATGATGTATCTCTGGAGAAGGCTTTAAAGTTGGAAAAGGAGAAAAGAAAGAGAAGAGGACAAAGGAAAGAGGACAACCTGTAGCAAGATAGATGAACTTAGTTACAGTGGTAATTAGTTTATTGTTGGGACACTTGAAAGAATAATATTCAGTGATTGCTATGGGGAAAATTTATTTTTGTGGTATCCCACACTCACATGGAACCACAGTGAGGAGTCAAGGAATGTAATGTCCAAGTACCACCAAACAGGTCTTGAAGAAATATCAGAATCGGAGAACAAGATCCATGCCATCAACATTTCTAGCGAAATAAACAAAGCTAATTTGGCAACCTGTTGGAAATGTGGAAAATTTACTGGGACATTCTATCATATATGGTGGGAATGCCCAAAAACTAAAAAAAATTGGCATTTGGTCAAAAAATGGATTGAAGAAATATTGGCAATCTCAATAGAGGAAAGACCAGAGATCTTTCTTCTGGGCATAATCAAAAATAACTATACCAAAAATATAAGGTACCTTATACTTCATATTTTAACCGCAGCAAGATTAACATTTGCACAGAATTGGAAATCAAAAGAAACGCCATCGGAGGATGAAATAATTCGGAAAATCTACTCTTGTGCCGAGATGGATAGACTGAGCATGGAACTGAAGGATAAAAAAGACTCAACATACTATGAAATCTGGACTAAATTTTATAACTGGTTGGAAAGACGGAAACACATCAGGGACACTGAGATATGATTTGTTTATTGGATTATATAATGACTATGGTATACTCAAGTTCAATTTGAAAGACTTTGAAGATAACTGAATATTTACAAACTAATATCACCATAATATTGCTGTAAATAATTGTTGAATTATGGATGACCATTGAGGTCAAACTGCGTTCAATTGTACATTTATGTTTGTGTTGTGTTTTGTGTGTTTTAATTTGTGTATATAATAAAAAACTTTTTTTAAAAAAAGATCCATGCCATCAACACTTATGCTCTACCAGTCATTAGATACTCTGCTAGTATAGTGAGTTGGCCAAAGAAAAACATGGAAGCTGCTGATGTGAAGACCCAGAAACGCCTCCCAATATACAGAGGTTTTCACTCCCAAGTCCAACACGCAGAGACTACCCTAGCCGATAAAAAGGGTAGACAGGGTCTGTTGAGTGTCAAACTACTATTCTGGATGAAACCTGGAACATCCAGGAGTGTATATGTAAGATGGCACCCAAAGATGAGCTGTTGAGAGAATGCCTGAGGCAGCAGCAGACATGACAGGAAGATCAAATTGAGGGAGTGCCATGGCAAGGCAAGACCCTGCATGGGATGTAGTGTCATGATGCATGATGCAAGCAGAAACCGTATACAGGGCACAACCAAATAGCTGGAATTATGTGAACTTCTGCAAGTGCAAGAACATCTGCAAGTGTATCGGCTAGACCCTCTCAGGTCCAGATGGAAGACTTTATAAAAGGTTGTCAAGGATAACAGGAATAAGATCCTGTGGGACTTCCTGATCCAGATGGAGAGGTAGATACTGGCCAGTCAACTAGACATAATAGTAGTAGACAAGGACCAGAAGACAGCAGTAGTGATAGCTGTAGCAGTGTCAAGAGACAGGAATATTAGGAAGGAGTATAAAAGGCTGGAGAATTGTCAGGCCTGAACTGGATAGGATGTGGAAAGTAAAGCCCAAAGTAGTCCCAGTGATGGTAGGAGCACATGGGGTTGTATTCCTAATCTGGGAAAATGGCTCCAACAGATTTCAGGAACAGCATCTATGTCCAGAAGAGTGCAGTGCTAGGAACAGCTTAGATATTATACAGAACCCTCAAATTCTTCCAGGCCTCTGTAGAGGACCCAAGGTTGAGAAAAATACATACCGCCCATAGAGTTGAGAAGGTGTTTTTTTTTTTGCTCTTGAATTAGATCCAGAAGACTATTGACCAATTCAGCAACTTTAATATAGATGTAATGTTATACTGCTTGGGCTACATGCTCCCCAAGGGCAATCTCAAGTAGAGCATATGTCCAATTGACAGGTAAGGCATGGGTTACTGAGATCCAGATATTTTAAAGGAATAATATGAAGGCAGGTTCCAAATGACTGAGTCAAGGATTTTTGAAAGCAGAAGAGAAAGTATGGATATCTTTATTCAATGTTATATATGTGATAAGTTATAAATGGACCATAAGTAATATACTCATGTGTCCATACACTTTTCCAGATTAACAGTAATAAATACATATGACCTCAGTTAAGCTGTGTGCACAATAGAAATGCATTATAGATTTTTGTATGTATTTGTGCTCACTATACTCTGATATGCTGTCAGGTTTTGGTGTGATTAATTTGAATAATTTAAATTCAGTTTAAACTCAAAATATCTTAAATATTAATTTTTATCTATAAACCTGGGAAAAGAAATTAGACACAACAACCTGATGTCAGCTTTTATTAAGGTATAAAAATTAAACTCTCAGGAAAATACAAAATTTTCCATGTTTTGGTTCTAAAGAAATTACAGGGTAACTTTTTAAATACCAGATTCTTTAATAGTTTGTATGGTTACAACATAAAACAACCAGTTTTTTAAATAATTGAAATTACTGATCTCCTCTCTTGGCTTGAAATAGTTCAGTTAAAAATAGATGTAACGAAGTTGTTCTAATGTTAAATTTTGAAAGAAATATATTTCAAACATGTATGGGGAACTAAAAGCTTTTGTTTTGTTGGAGTGTTAAGCAAAAGCTGAGTTATAAATAAGCATATTGTTTTTCATTTCATGAAGACAGGTAATTCTTTTATCTGTCTCTTGATACAATTGATTTAATATTACTTTTATTGTAATTTTATGTCAAATCAAGTGTGCGGTTAGATGTAAAATGTTATATTTAATCTGCTCAAAAATCAAATTATTTTACTTCCAAGCTACCAGTAGACCCCCCCTGCTAGCTTGTTGTTACATATGGTGCATTTTCTTGTCATGAATACAAATGGAGGACAAATTAGAATCTACAGACAGCTGACCTAAGTTACAGATTAGAGACTTGGAGGTTGTTCTATTTTAAATGTTTTAAATTACCATAGCCTCTCTAATCAATAGAAGGATTCTCATTCTCCTTTCTTTTTGTATGTTGTTGGTTTGTAGCAGCTCTAATATAAGTTTGATAGAATAATTGTATTTTCATTTTCACTGACCCTAATTTAATTTGCTGCATGAAATCTATCAGTAAAAATGCAATATTTATAAAAATATTTTCTATGATACAAATTATTTTAATTTATATATAACTGAAAAAATGGCATTAAGCTCTTACTTATGTGATAGTGTCAGATTTTATGACAGTTTTATTGGTAGTCCTGATTTAAAAAAAAAAAAAACTGAGATCAATTTTAGTCAAATTCAAAGTATACTGCCATGATAGAAAATATAAGTAAGTTATACAAGTATTGATGAGGGGAATAATTTTGTTTTTTCCATTCAGATTAAGTATTTTGGATTACTATTATGATATAAGTTGTTTTTAGTGTATGCTTCATAATGCAATTAAATGATATCTTGATTAAAACTGAATTGACCATGAAAAAATTCAGTTGAACTAAAAGATAATTAAAATACTTGACAGTTCTCTTTTGGTACCTGAAATGAATAGGTATGTGAAAGTTACCGGTATGTAAGAATTTGGAATATAGAGTAAATACACTTGTTAAAGTAATCTCAAATACCAAATATAATAAATGACCTGTTCTTTTAAATTTAATAAAATAATACTTAAATATTTTCCCCATGTTTTAATTTTTGAGCTTGCATTTTTGTTTCTCATATGTTGAATTGATTAGTTATGCTAGTTAGTAAGCTGTAGAATATTTTATATACACTAGGGAAATAAATTTGGCAGAAAATCAGCATGAGTAAATTTAATTATTGCTCAGAGACCTTTCCCTTTCCTAGCTTAGTGATCCTGAAACTCCCCTTGTTTCCCTGAAATCTGTGTGGATGCTAAGCTTCACTTCCCAATTTGTTTCTCTACACAGTGATAAGCCAAGCAAATACTGCTTTATTGATTTTTTCATCGTGGCAAATGTAAAGTTGATTTTTCTATGAAAAGGCAGGGGTGAGTAAATGTCTCCCCTCAGTTTAGTACAAGAGAACTATCTGGCAAATCTAATATTCTGAGGTCAACCTCTGAAAGGGATAATATGGTGTCTTGGCCACAAATTAAGAGAAGAAATCAAGGCTACAAATGTGATTGAGTATATATGAAGGCAGCTTAATTTGTGCCATTTATATGAACAATTCACATAGCACATAGTTGGAGAACATCATATTATATAGGTTTAAAATGAACACATAAATGAGTGTGCGCAATGAGGATGAATTAACTAAATTGTTCCTCAGAGGTGACAGATACGAACTAATATTGTATTATTCTTTCACACTTGAAATAAAAATGTTTACTATATGAACTTGAATATTAATATAAACATTATAATATGTAATATATTTGTCTTTTGCCTGGAGCATTTGTTGTTTCTAGTAATTATCAATATTCATGAACTTAGTATTTTATTATTTTCTTTTAATTTTTCTTCATGAAGTAGAATATTTTAGGTTCATTTTACAAATAAGAATTGGAGTTTAATTTATCTTGAATTTCAAAATGCGTTAGGATTCATAAATAATCTCATTTATAATACATAAATACTATTTTAAAAAAGAATCCCTCACCAGATTTTTGCATAGTTACCAAGAACAGTTCTAGCATAGCCTTCTTCCTGACATCTAATTTTCTATGCTTACAGATTTAGATTAATGGATCTAATATGAAAATAAAGAGCAAAAGAATTTGATCTTAAAAAGAATACTTATTATTTCATTTAGTTTTGTTCTTTAAATGTAACTAAAATTTCATGTAATCAATTTCATGTAATAGGAAATCAAATAGGAAATTCTGATAGATTTTCAAACATTCTAGGTATTAGTTATATAATGCTGGTTCCTGCCTTTAAAATAAATATAATACTTAAATCAAAAATGGGTAATCCTATAACCTGTTCTCTCAGGTTTAGTACTAAAACAGGTGGTTTCTGAGATAAGATCTTTTTCTGACAATGTTTGTTATCCTGGAGGAGAGACTGCAATAATGCCAAGACTTAAGTTTTTTAAGTATCAGTTGAGAGCTGCTATAAAAGAATACAAAATCATTCATCTAGATTTCAGCTTTAAATACTCCTCCTATCAATCTTGCCTCCTATAAAGTCAAGACCAGAATGGAAAATCTTTAGACTTTGTAAACTACATTGATTTTTCTTCAATGGTATGAAGTGCTAAATCTCCAAGTGGGAAAGAAGCACCTTATGGCATGAGTAAGTCTATTTTAATGTCAGGAAATTACATCATCCATAATTACATAATTTAATTTCAGGAAATCATAAATGTTTCTTTTCAATCAATCATTCATGCCTTTTATATATCACTTACCAGAACAATAATGCTACTTCCCTAAAGGTAGAAATATGCCTCAGACAGGGAGATATTCTGCTGTGGAATAATACTAAGGCTTTCTATAGCACTTATTACTAAAATTATATTTTAGAAAAACATATCCAGAATAATTCTGTATAAGAATTTACAAGAAAATTTGTAATCAACCTACTCTAAAAATGTAGATGAACAATTCAAAATTGTTGTAATTTCAAAAATAATTTTGACTTTACAATATTTAAAATGTGGTTCATTCAGTATAGTATATATACCATTTTAGCAACTATCATTGCTTAGATAGTGAATAGGACTAGCCTGGTCATTTGGATTGGAAAGCTATTAGAATACCAAGGCTGTTAGATAGACCTGGATGTAGAGAAATATCCTATAAGAAAGCAATGACAAAACACTTCTGTATTGATATCAAGAAAATGATATGGCATGTCCTTGTAGTCATCAGAAGTGAGCATAATCTGAAGATGACCTTTTAAAACATAAGTGTTTGTGAGGTACATGTCAGTGTAAAAAAAAGTTTAGCCTCTTGCATAATGAATTAAAAGTTGATGAATTTAGATGGGCAATTAATCTCATCAATTGAGTATCACCAATGAAAAATACCTCATTAATGTAGCGGTGGCAGTCTGAGAAACTATTATTCAGATGTTCTTATAGTAACTGAGTTTCATGTTGCTATGAAGAACTTTAAAACTATCTCCTTGAATTGTATATGGAAATAAATTGGCAATTGGTATAGATCTCTTAAAACTGGCAAGCTATCTTCCCACTGAGTCACCTAATTAAAATTTTGAGTGCTACATTTCTGAATAGTCTTCCAAGGCAGTTTCATATGACATGTTACAATAATAAAATCATAAAGTTATTGTATAAGGAATGCTAAACTACCTCTATAAAGGAGTAAATGTAATTTTTTTGCTAAATTAGAAATGCTCTCTCCCGCAATCCTTGTACTTCAGATAACAGAATTAGACAAAGAAGAATCTACAGTAAGACCTGATCTTTGAAGAGGACTGCTACTTCTTCAAAACCATTTAATTCCATTTTCTCCACTGAAGAACTACCCTCTTACCAATGCATTACCGAGTGAGGTAGCCTCTGCCCTGTACTAATGCATTTGAGTTTTGTTTCCTAATTCAAGAACTTTATATTTCTCTCTCTTAAATTTAATTGTTACTTTCAGACCTTTTCACTAAATTATCAAGATGGTTTTGAATTTTTATTTCTGTCTGCTCCAGCTATCCCACCTAATTTTGCATCAGCTACAGTTTGACTTTTCATCCAAAGCAGTGATAAAAATAATTGATCCTTGCACAAACCTAGAATAACTCTCTTTAAATTGATGAGGAAGCGTTGATGAATGCTCATTATGATTTTTGAGCCAACTATGTATCTACTTAATTATCATGACATCCATCTCCTGCTTAACTAATGTAGTTTGCTATTGAGAATGTCATGATGTACTTTGTCAGATGTTTGCTGAATTTCTAGCTGTATTATTATAGCTTCCCAACAATTTGTTAGGGAAGGTATGTGACAAAAAAGTGAAATAAGGTATTAGTGCAGTTTTTCAGATAAAGCAATTATATATAATAGAAAGGAAATGTTATTAAGTACTTATGCTACTTAGTAGATGCTATCATATCCACTGAATATACTTTGTTATTCTGATTATTTAATTATTAATTATTTTTTGTGTTTTTTATTTCAGTGGTATATTATTTAATCAAAATGTTTTGGAAAAAATATAGCTAAGTAAAAATAGAGCTTTCTTCTTTTTCCAGCACAGATGATAAATACAGGATATAAGTTAGTGTATAAACCGTGCCAATAAAAGCTATTAATTTTACTTGCACTGGGTATGTATATAGCGGAAGGAATCTCTCCCTCCCTCCCCTCTCTCTCTCCCTCCCTCTCTTTCTCCCTCCCTCTCTCCCTCTCTCAAGAGAGAGAGAGAGAGTTTGCAGCAGTAACTTCTATTTGTAAAGTGAATTGAGGACTCTGACTTTCATACTAATTATTTGAGGAAATATTTCAGGACTGCAATTTTATATGATAAAGGTCATTGTTGGGCTTTATCCCCTTCTTGAAAATGAAGTAATATTTTATTTTCACCACAATCATTTCCTTGTTGCCTAGAAAGGGCACATTTCTTAGAAAGTTCCAAATGAAGGTTTAAAGAGTTTCCATCATTCAAATGCAGTATTCATTTATATTGAATAACTTTTAATCAGATGGACATACTTGATTAAAGAATTCATGTTATTTTATGTGCAGCAATTAGAAATGTCTTTATTTGATACAAATAACTTCTAAACTGCTGCCTATTTAAGGTAATCTAACATTATGCTCAAGAAAAAGAATATTGACAAGTCTTAATTTTATATATGTTCAGTTATATTGCAGTGCTTAGTTAAAATGTCTTATTCAAAACAGACATGAGACTCAATTGTTTTACCTATAGTCATGTCCTTATTTGTTCTATCTGATATTTTCATTTCCATGTATTTTTGGAATAGCTTTTTTTATTATTAAAAATTATGATCCTTTATAACAGAATGCCAAACTTTTAGCAAGGTTAGGTGTCATTTTATTTTACACTGGGTAGCTAAAGTTCACATTGTTTCCTAATTTAATTGACTGAGAGCAAGATAATATGGTACAACAGAGTTCTAGTGTATGAGGTCATGCCCAGATAGCCATAATATCTTAGAGTGCTGTACTCAATGTTAGGAAAATATATTTAAATGCCCTTAAGTTCATTAGGTATTGCCAAAGGTCAAGCTTTATGTTCAGTTAGTTTTATTAAAGTTCATTGTTATGATAGTGACCTGAACTCTAACTGTGTGGCCTTTATCATATTAGAGTGTATATACTGAAAAAAACTCCATTTGAATTTTAGATTCTGCATGGTTCAGTTATTGCTTTATTAAGGAAAATTAATTGTAAACATTGTTGTAAATACTAGTAACTAAAGCGCCTTCATTTTGAATAAAGATAGATTACATTTTAAATAACAAAACATTCAGCAGAAAGTCTTGTAAGAAAGGGTATAAATTAGATGTATATAAAACTCCTTATATAAACTGTAGGATTTATGTATTGTGTGTGTATTCAATTAATTTTTTGCAAAGGTTCAAGAAGTATCTAAGCATCTCTAACTATATATGCACTTCATGATTCTGGAATGTAAATGTTGTTTTATTAGCCTAAAATAACTACCTGGTGTTGAATTTCCAGACAATAGAGAATTTATAACATCTGGTATATACATTATTGTTATGTATATTTTACCATGATTTTATAATAGAAGTTAATATGATATAAGAAATTTAACAATATATTTATATTGTAGAAGTAACATAACAAAAAAACAGAGCATAATTTATTCAGTTTCATAATTGTAAAAATCACTGATTTTTATAATATTATAAAATTGTAAAATCATTTATTTTTTATACTATTATTCCTCTTCTTAAATGATCATTTTTATAGCTTAGATAGTTTAAACAATGTCAGAGTTTATTCCTTTCCATTTCTTTCTTTTTCCTATTGTATGATCTTTTCTTACATGGAGAAGTAAAAAGTTATCAGCCAGTAATAATTAAGACTAAAACTATGTAGCTATTGCAAAAGCTAATAAAATAAAGCCAAATAGTTTAATTTTAAATTAAATTTAAGAAAACACTAGATAGAGCTTATGGCAGGGTGTTCTGTTTTATCATCTACCTCCTAATAACAATATTTGTTTTCAATATAAATTTAAATTTTAATTATCAAAACCATTCATTTTTCAAATATTTTTTTCCAAAGCAAGCTTTAAAAATATATACAGTTCAAACCAGTCAATTTCACAAAATTGATTGTATAAAGCATATAGAAATATAAAATAAATTAAAAATCCAGCAACTTAAAAACAGCCTGAGCATGACTTTTAACTAGAAGCAAATCAAAATAGACAAATGCTACAATGCATTAAAAAATTTAACAGGGAGAGATAATTAAACATTATCTTGGAATTTAACTAGTGGCCACAGCCAAGTAAACGAAAAATTATTGGTCTGCACCCAAGTAGATCCAACTATTTCATGCTGTTTCAGGTGCTACTGGCTTTGAGCTTGTTCAGATCAGATTCCTTAAAACAAGGACTATGGTACGTTTTATTGAGATATTGTGGCCTTAGTTAACAGTATATTGCAACTCTGATTGTGTTTTTCATATCCTTCCCTCTCATACCTCAGAAGGTCAGGAAGGAGTCAGCCTTAGTGTCGTCCTGATATTCCCTCTGTTCCCAGAGCTTAAGGCATGTTTCTGCACTTTATGTTTTTGTAGCATTTCTGGTTATTTTCCCCAAGGTAATTTCCACAATCCTACACATAGTCCCTGGTCAAATACATTTGATTTGTCATCAACTTCCTGACCAAGTAGGGTTGTAAAGGACAACGTAGGACAACAGTAGATTATTCATCACTATTGCTGACTAGCGGCTACTTGTCAATGGCACTCTTTCATGTTCTGTAACCTGAACATGAGTAACTAAATCATATCTACCACATCTGAACAATACCATAGTTGGGATTCTTGGATCACATAAAGAAAGGTACCCCTGCTTGTGTAATAATACTGTGAAACTTAAGTTCATTTTAATGGAATAAATAATACCAGAATGGTAGTTTATTACAAAATCTCTGCAATTTCTTAAATGCTGTTTTCAGTTTAGCAGTTATAAAAATGAGATGTGTCTTTAATATTGGGCCCTATTGATCGGAAAAGGTCAAGAGAATGCAATATACTACTTGTATGTCCAATTATTAAATAGAAGCTACTTACCAATTTTACTATTGTTCTTTTGCAGTTTATTTTAGAAAAGGAATAGTTTTATTACATTTACACACTACTAGAATTTAATGTAATTTAATGCAAAAATGCAACTGCAGCACAAGAAGACATAATAATAAAGATAAAACCATAAAGGAATGAAAAGAAAATTCTTCATTACTTGTATTGAAGATAAAAATTAGTTTGCCATCTGTTAGTAGTATGCATAATTTGTTAATCAGAAAGAAATCAAGGATTCCAGTGGCTCTTTCTGGTATACTTTTTTTTAAATTAAAGAAAAAATTATTAGTTCTTTGGTCCCGTATATAAATGGAAATATAAAATAACATGGGTATCAGATTCCATTTTTTTAATTTCTCAAGGAAAAGGTTATTAATTAGATACTGTTAGCAAAAGACAGCGGTGTATTAGAAACAGCTTTTGCAAATATAGTTGTTATTGCAAATGAGAAATTTAATGTGTGTTGATTCAAATGACAAAATTGCACATATTTTTTAAATCAAGGTTTATGATTATATAATTTTCAAAAATTTGATTGTCAGGTTATTTACAACATAATATAGTATGCAGTCTAAATGTAAGCCTAATATTAGGATTTTTGTTAAATAAATGCTATGGTAATCTTAGTGAGAAGGAAAATAATCATTTTTCTAACAACAAAGAATATATAAAAATACATATATATCACTCATTATTCTTAAAAGCTTTCCTAGAATATATGTACTTAAATAAGTAACTTGTTTTATACTTGCCTGCTTTCCTTCTATTTGATGCTGTCTGGCTCCAAGTGACTCTGGGCTTAAATCTTCCACATTTAAATGAATAATATATACAATTTAATACCAGCAATATTCTTTGGATATTATTTTATTATTTATTTTATTTATTTATTTATTTTATTCATTAAATTTATATGGCACCCATCTCCTCAATTAGGTGACTCTGGGAGGCTTATAAAGAGTAAGCCATTATTATCAAAAACAATAATTCATTTCTCAAATAAACTGTAATTTTGTAGAAGTTAATTATTTTTAATAAAATAAAGATAAATGTCTAGATACTGAGGAGTTAGGCTCGTAGAATAGAGCTTCTTCCTATTTACATTTCCTGGCTCCGTTTCCTCAGTTTTTAGATCTTAAATTACTCTTTTTTTTTTTAAATCTACATATATCTGTTATTATTTCCTAGATACCTGTGTGGAATATTGCATACTACAATCTGTCATAACTCTATATTGGATTTGAGTTTCTGAGAGTAAGGCTTTAAACTTCCATTTATTTACACCATTTGGTCGATTGGGATTTTAATGTCAAAAGTTTTAGCTTTGGGGTATTAGTTATACAAATACAGTATCGGTGTGTAGCTTTAGCCTGTTAGCTATCAATTGGATTCAGAAAATCAATGATCTTAATAGTTCCTTATTACATAGTTGATGCATTTGCAATAGTGAGTTGAGTTACTGTCAGTGAATAATCAATTCAGGTTAGCTGATCTCCACCAGAAACTGTTTTCTATAAATTCAGGACTGTACTGGGCAAATGCAACACTCTGTAACATATTTGAAAGTAAAATAGGAACCCCAAACTCAGTGTAAAATACATTGTCTTTATTAAAAGGCCATCCTAGAGCGAATATGGTTATTACTGAAAATAACAAGATGGGGGGTTTGACAAAAAAAAGAGCAGTAGTGGGTTCCAAATCCCATCGCTATTGGTTTGCTTGGGGGCGCAGAAACATCTGGGTGTGTGGGCAGAGTTTCCCACCGCTGCCGCTACCGGCTCACCCAACCCGGGGCGTACCAGTAGCAACCCACCACTGGTGTAGACTCAATTGTAGGATTAAAATTAAAATAGCATTATACTCTGAAATATATTTAACAGAATAACGGAGTTGGAAGGGACTTGGAATCTTCTAGTCTAACCCCCTGCACGAGCAGAAGACCCTATATCATTCCAAACAAATGATTGTCCAATTTCTTCTTAAAAATCTCTAGTGCTGCAGCTTAAAAACCTCCACAACTTCTGAAGGCAAGCTGTTTCACTGATTAATTGTTCTGTCAGGAAGTTTGTCCTCATTTCTAGGTAGTTCTCTCCTTGATTAATTTCCATCCATTGCTTATTTGTCTTCTGGGACAGCAGTTAGCTAACTTTCTAATATATACAGATAGTCCTTAATTCATAACCACAATTGGGACTGGTATCTCATTCATTGAGCAAACTGGTAGTTAAGTGAGACATCATGTGGCTGGCCACATGATTGTTTTGCTCAAAAACTGCAATCCTGGCATTCCCAATTGCAGTCATTAACTGATTGTACAGGTTGTTAAACAGACTCCCAGGTAAGGAGTGCAGTGAGGTGGAGGAGATCCAGGGAGGCTTTGCTCAGGAGCTGAAAATCCTCCTTGCTGAAATCCAAACAGGTTTTTTTAGCTCCTGAGCAAAGAAATATTCACAGATACACCCCACATTCCTTACTTTACCAGGCTGAATCTCTGCTCTTTGCTGTCAAAGACAGTCATCTCCCCTCCATGGCATCGAAGGGATCTCATTTGGCAGGACGTAGGAACAGAGCTGAAATCTTCAGTATTTTGCCTTTGTTTCTGCACCCTGCCAAAGTTCAGCTTCTCTTTGGGATGCAGTTTTTTCAGCCAGCCTCCAGAGATGAGAGGGAGTCCTGTTGGTAGGAGGCAATAATTTGTAACTTTCACTGCTGTCATCCTCATAGGGAAGCTGGCAAAGATTGCAAATGGTGACCACATGTTCGTGGGATGCTTGGCAACCTGCTGTAGGTTTGAACAGGTTGCAAAGCTACCAAACCACAACATTTGTGGAGGTGCAACATCTTGCAATGTCTAGAAATGTTTCCGGCTGTAAAACACCCTTTCTATCATAATTCTGGACCATCATTAAACAAATGTCAAGAACTACCCATAGAGGTTGTGTAACAGGCCATCTCCACCATGAAATTTGTGAATATAACTACCGCATAATCTCAGTTTCAAATATGTCCCCTGTACAGAAAAGTTACTACACCTGCAGTAAACCAATTGTTGAGTTCATCGCCCACATTAATCTTTGAGTAATTTAAATTCTCCATAGTGGTGGAGACAGCAGCCAGGCATGGTTTGTACTCGTCTGTTCAGCTTGAAGGACTGAGTCTGTCAGAGTTCTTAAGTCCCGGCACTGTTGCTAGGGGCTTCCAGCTTTTGTCTCAGTCCTTCAGACTGGACAGATGTGTCGGTTAGCTTCTCACCATTGAGATTTGTTCTACTTCACATTTTCCTCTGTCATGAGTAGTGACCAGTCGACTCCCTATTCTGGTTGAGTCACGGGTGTTTTTTTCCCAACAGCAGAGCTTCGGTTCAGCTGTTGTCTTTCTTTTTTTTCTAGCTCTTTGATAGCTCACACGTGGCTGCGAGAGCCCTGGGCTTTCTGTTGCCCTGCGAGCATTACAGAGCGGCAGGGGAGTTCCACGCTCCGTGGGAGCTGGAGCTGTTTCAAATCTACTTGGATCCTTGGACAGCAACAGTGAATGGCGGAGCTTAGCGCTCCTGAGCGGACTAGTTGGCCATTTTGTCTAAG
Source organism: Grayia smithii (assembly GCA_032468115.1). NCBI lineage: Eukaryota > Metazoa > Chordata > Lepidosauria > Squamata > Grayiidae > Grayia > Grayia smithii. Next base: position 1,085 of record JANHFM010005765.1, on the reverse strand, counting down.
TCTCCTGGCTATGCCTGACTTTTGACATTCAAGCAAGCTTTGGGCTCCATTTTGCCTGCCTGTTATTCGGTCAAGTCCTGTGGCCTCATTCGCCTCAGCGGCTACGGTCAGCTCCCTGTCACACATCACTAACAGGGGCCTTGCGCTCCATAGACATAGCGGCTGAGCCCCCATTTTACTGAGCCATGTGTTCCTCTGTTACTGGAATGGAACCATCAGGAGCTTCGTGCTCCATTATCACTGAGCCCAGCGTTCAAGAGCGCGCTCTCTTGTAGCCTGAACCACTTCCGTCAGAGCCTTGCACTCTGTTGCCTCATGAGCCTCCCTTTTAGGAGCTTCGTGTTCCACGACCATCCACTCACTGATTTCAGGAGCCTAGTGCTCCATTATTGATCGGGCCGCCTTGCTTAAAGGCTTCCCACCCCATAACCAGCCAGACTAACATCATAGGGAGCTTGGGGCTCCGTGGTCGGCCAGATCGCAGTTTGAGGCTTTGCACCAAATGTTTCTGCCATGCAACACCGCGTTACTTGAGGCTGTAACATTTCTGCCAATTTGAATTCCCTTTGGCACGCAGAATGGTGATTCATAGGGGGCCCGGGATCTCAGCAAGGCTTTGCTCCGACACTCTTCTGCAGCCGTGGCTCAGTAACTGCCCATCGCTATTGGCGAGAGATTCTGCCTCTGTTTGTGACCACCAGCAATCTTGTGCTGGGCTTGGAGAGCGGATAAATTGTCCTCTTGGTTCAGTCAGCACAGGATGATGTGTAAAAATAAAGAGGCAGGAAGGCTGAAGACGCCATACTGGACCTAACTCCAGGGCGCTCACAGTCCTGACTTGGGGGCTGCAGGCAGAGATTCCCACAAATCTTGGCCTCATCATAAGACTGGCCACCATAGCAAGGCACCTTTGTGTGATGAGAGGTGCAGGGACCAAGCCCTGCAGAAAATCTGCTCTAAGGCTAGTAGTCAAAGAGTCTGCGGTGACTACTGGGACAGATCCTTGAAGAGTTCCTTGGTGGCTCACCTAATTAGTGCTCTGAACTAACTGTTCAGTTAGTTCCATATGCCAGCAATTAGTGTTG
>JANHFM010005764.1:23349-36734 GCA_032468115.1 Grayia smithii | reverse complement strand
TATCTACCCCGAAAGGATGAAAGGCTGAGTAAACCTTGAGCCTGGTGAGAATCGAACCAGCACTAATTGCAAGCAGCAGGACTTAAGTGGAGACACTTAGCCAGTACATTAGCAATCTGCGCCACCAAAGACTCTTTGAGAGATGAAGGAAATATATAATAAACTGTACGGTGGATTTGGGTAGTGTTAGATCTGAACGGGATAGTCCAAAGTCCAGTTGGTTTATTGTGGACCCCTAAATCTCCACTGCTGCTGTGTTTCTCACTCCATGATCAAAAATCCTATCCAATACTCAAACCTTTAGAGCAGTGTTTCTCAACCTTGACAATTCTAAGACTTCAACTCCCCCAGCCTGCATTGCTGGGAATTGAAGTCCCCTCTGTCTTAAGGTTGAGAAACAGAGTGTTAGAGGAAGTACTTCCCCACTGTTGTTTGGCTGTTATATTTGAAGGACTGTGATGTTCCTGCACATCCAAGGGAAGTGTGGTCTCCATCAGGAGCCTCTAATTAAAAGCCCTGAAGATGCTTTTAATCATCAAGGGAGTGTTGGATGCCTTTAAGCAACCATTCTAATGTACACCAGTCTCTTGAATAAAATGTGCAGAACCTCATTGCAGACTGAAGCTTCTGTTCACAATATTTTGTGCTAATCCAGAAGAAGCAGAGAACAATTATTGATTTTTGGTGACTAGCTAAGTTAGCTATTTTGTAAACACACAAGTCTCCCATCTCATCTATTTTATCAGTGTGATTATCATTATTGTCCTGCTTTTATTTCTGCATTACTCAACATGTCATAATATGATCCTGCCTGCTGGTTTTTTGTCAACAATAACCTTGTAAAAGGTGGGCTGAACAAGAAGGATTGCCCTAAGCCTAATGTTACCCAGCTGCCATCTCTGCCTAAGGGAGAACTAGAACTCCTGGTCTCCTGCTTTCTGATGCAGCACCTTAATCACTGCAGCTTATGATCTCTGTTTCATGTTTATATATGGCCAAATTTCAGACTTGCCCATGTGTCCTAAAATGTGTCCTCCTGGGGCATGAGAGGAAGAGAATGTGCCTTAAATTGGGTAGTGAAAAAATAGTTACCCTCATCTGCTGGACTTTGGCAAAGGATGAGCTGAATACTGCTAAACCCCCTTCCCCAATTGCTGTTTGTGTGATATGGCAAATGCTTGCATCCTCTTCAGTAATGTTCCAAATTTAACACCTCTACCATTCCAAAGGCATAACTGCAAATAATCACACTACTTGGAAGCTGTTTTTTTAATTCTGTTATTGTGTTAGCAATTCTGGGGACAAAGAGGCTGAAATATCTTTCCAGATACACAACAGCTACTTTTACATTAAGCTATGATATAATAGATTATGTAGACATTGTCACAGACATTATGGCATACTGAATTCTGCAAACCCAGTTATTACTTTAATAAACCATGGTTAAATAAAGCATGGGTCACATTCTTTATCTTGCCTGTCCCACTGTTGCCTCTATTTGCCTCCCATACTTCTCCTGCCCCACGAACATTGCTGAGAATTCTGGGAGTTGAAGCCCACACATCTGGAAGTTGCCAAGGTGGCAAATCATGTTCAAAATCATGCCCCACAACAAAACCCCTCTTTAATGGAACTTCTGAATTTGGGCTAGAAAAATATTCTTTCATCCTGCCGATAACCTTCTGCCACTCCTTGGTATCACCTCTACATCTCACAGAAAACATGAGGCCCAGCAACATAACTGAAAAATGGGGGATTTGCCTCCAAAGCCTCGACTCCTCCACCTTTGGAGTCTAGAGCAAAATGCCTTTGCCTGGCAAGGCTCCCCCACCTGCCTGCCTGCCCTGCTGGGAATCTGCCGCTTCTTTGGTCCAGAAAACCACAGCACTTCGCACTAGAGTCCCCGGGAACAAAAACAGGCCCGGACCAGCCCATCCTGATTTAATCTCCTTCCTCCTGCTTTGTGTTTCACTAAAAATACCGCTGCAGAGGAAATCTATGCTCTGGGGTGGATCCCTTCCTTCTCAGGAGGGGTTTCCTGCCAACACCCCAATTCAAAGACAAGCAGGCGACCCAAGTTCCCAGGCCAGACTGGAGAAAAGAGGGGAAGAAGCAGAAAAGGATGCTCTGAAGTAACACAGAGAGCATGGAGGGTGTGCACATCCCATGGCCTGACCTTTGCAAGCCTTGGTTTGTTGAGCCAGCTGTACCATTCTGGTTCACACAGCATCCTAGACCAGAACCACAGTTGCAATTCACATTAGACATTAAACTCATATCAAAACAGCCACCATGGAGGATGAGCTTAAGTTAATGTAGTTTTAAAACAAGGGTTAGGACAAGTGTGATGTGTAAAGCAGGACACTACATTGTAACTTGTTCTACAGACTGCGATCAAAATAATACAGTTTAACCTGGTGCATAAACTGTGGTTTGCAAATGCTAACCACATTATATAGACTAGACTACCATGGCTTCTTCTATAAACTATGGTTAAAACAAACTACAACCTGGAAGGCTATATGAAGCATCAGATGATTGGGCCATCTCACTCCATTTATTTATTCGGATTCTCAACCGCTTTGCATGTCAAACTGTAATTCTGTGATAAAACAAACCCCCAAGAGGTCACCCTTCCCATCCTCGGCAAAAGAGGAGCCAGGACAGCCTACCGTATTTCAAAACTCACCCATTATCATCAGTGATCCATTAAAGGTCAGGTCAAACATATTCCATACTGTTGGGGCTGCTATACAGAAGCTTTGCCTCCTGGTCACATTCCTCTTGCTTCTTGAGGAGATGGACCTTAAGCAGACCCACCTAGACATCTAAAAGGTTGGGCAGGGCTTTAGAGGGGATTCCCAGCACTCTGAATTGAGCCAAGAAATCTACAGATGCAATTCTACAACAGTGGCTTTCCCCAGCTAGCTGATGGCCAGCTACATTCTGTCCTAATGAAGCTTCCAAATTACTTTCAAATGCAGCCCTAAGTAGAATGCCCGGCAGTGGTCCACCTGCACAGGGATCAAGGGATAAGTTACTGTCACCAAGACCCCCTGATTTTGGTAAGGCAAGGCTGCAACTAATGCATCGAGCAGAGCCATCACCACAATCCCACCACAATATGGATGGGAGGGCATCATTAAGTAATGTCAGCATTTGTTGATGTTCTTCCAACCGTTCTCTCCTAGAGGCAATGTTCAATGCAGATGTTGAATGATGTGGGGAGAGAATCAAACCCATCATTCTCCCACTGGAGCTACCAGAGGGTGATCAATCGTGCTTCCCCCACAAATGCTGAGTGGAGCCTCCTCATCAGAGAGAGCAGAATCACTGCAAAATGGGGCATCCTACTCCAGCTTCTGTAGGCTGTCCTGAAGATACCACAGTCAATAGTTTCTAAGAGAATCTAGGAGGACCAGGAGGATGACTTCCTCCAACAACGGTCCTCCATCAAGGCAACCAATGCCATTTCCATCCTGAGACCAGACTGAATCCAATTTGGATGATAAATTCCACTTATCTAATGATGTGAACATCATGGCCTAGAGATGGAGCTCTTGCCTCACAATCAGGAGGTTGTGAGTTCGATCCTAGGTAGAGGCAGATTTAGGATCTCCTGCTTGGGCAGGGGGTTGGACTAGATGACCTACAAGGTCCCTTCCAACTTTGTTAATCTGTTAATCTGCTTCTTCCAAGACTTTCTGCAACTGTGACCTTTGCTAAAAACAGAAGGTTGGAGAAAGACAGAAGTTCTGAAAGATGGCTAGATTGAGAGATGGAGCAGAGGGCATCTCCCCTTTCTGCAGAGAAGCATCCCAGAGAAAGTCCCAATTCCAGCAGCATGCATCCTGCCTTATGACCAAACCAAGAGGAGCAAGGATCTGGTGTGAGTATTTTCTATTATTTTCCAGTATGCTTGATAAAACCATGGGGCGTCAAGCCTGATGATCCTTAGAGAGAAGACCGTGAGAAATTGCCCAGTCTGTGGGCTACCCTGGGAGTTCCAAAGAACATCTTTGCAGGCAACAGTGGGATGCCATATTTCTGTTCTTCCTCCCATGGGGCTGAATCCCCGGGCACAGAGAGAAAGGGGAAAAAACAAACCAAAGATGCTCATAGACATTGTCTAGAATGTGAAAACCACAATTCCACCCCCCAAAAAAGATAAATGCAAACCTATACAAAGGTCTGATTGCATAAACCAATCTTCCCCAGAAGCAAATCTGTAAGTCAACCAAAAAGGTAATCATTTGCAGTTTAACCCCAAATTTTTATCCAGTGCAACGTGCAAACAGGACTGGAAAAAGTTTTGCAATTCTTAAAGGAGGCCTGGAGAAAGCATCAGAGACTTCTGTCACAGAGCCTGGGTTTTGCATGTGCTACGACTCTCGGGCTGCACCCAGCAACACTGGCAAAGTCTTTGGGGAAGGCAAAGCTCTTTCTTCAAACATGGTTTTCATTTTTAAAAAAGGACATTCTTTGCAGCCTCCCGCAAACCAGGCGAGGGCGACACCCAAGTGCCCCTTTTGTATGCAGCCATTGTGTTCCTCAGCTGACACAGGGCAAACAATGCAGCGCTGTTTCTGCTGGCCTGAGAAGAGGATCGCAAGGTGCCAGGCAGTCAGAGGTCCCAGTGAGGCTCGGCTGATTCACTCAGTGCCCTGTCTCCATTCATGCATCAGCTTTAACCATTGTTCCTTCATTCCTGGGCATGTGATAAAGCTGGATTTCAAATCCGTACCACCAATATCTTGGGGGACCCAGATTATCAGGGTAATTCTGTCCTTTTATCACCTACTCTTGCATTTTAGCAGACAATTTGAGGCAGGCAGCAAAAATTCAGCCAACCACCAGCTGGTAGCAGAGAGTTTGTATCTTCTCTATCTTTTGGCATCTGCCCCTTGTCCATATTTTTGCAGCCCAGACCTGATAACCAAAATGCAATGTCTGATTCAGTTAATTTCAGAATCTTTTCTAGTCCAAATCATGCAGAAGATTACTTGATTGTATCTGCTTCTCTAAAATGCACAAGTTCCCTAACAAGTAAAAGTGCTTGGACAGCAAAATTTAGCTCTGCAGTGCATCAGAACTTCTGTTGCCTGAAAGTTGCATCTAAGAACAATTAGGAAAAGTATGGGGCAGCCTGTGCAAAGTAAGGGCCACCAACTGATACAATGACATCTGCTTAACGGAGGTTCTACTGACTGCCATAAATGTTGGACCAGCCTTTACTGGAGGCTTTGCCAGCATGACCGTCCTGGATGGGTACACTCGACCCTCTCAGGTGGACGGTGCGCCAAAGCTTAAAATGTCAAAGATAAACTGGGGAACAGGTGGGCAGTTCCTACCGAGCTCTGAAATAACAGCATGCCTTCCTTCCATTTGTTTATTTGCCCTCTCTTCCCCATTACTGAGGACCCAGATTGTTGGGGGCAATGAACTGACTTTGTAAAAATGCCGCTTTGGGGGGCAAAAGCCCTAATAAGCAGGCATATACAAAGAATGAAGGGTTTTGCTAAGCACATTGGCTTGTGCTTAATTGTAAGCCACCCTGAGTCTCCGGAGAAGGGCGGGATATAAATGAGATAAAAAAAAAAATGACAAGCAAACATAGAAGGATGTGACAAACCGACACATTAATGTGCTCTTGCACCACTTTATACAGGTGGCAGAAGTGAGCTCTTTGCCACACAACTGCACAGCCATTAACGGGGTTGACTGTAAGGCACACACAACTGTATCAAGAGCATCATTTTGCAACAGCTGTTAGTTCAGAGATGCATATTTCCTCCTCCACTCCTACAGCTGTTCCGGGACATTCTTTTCTCCAGTTTGTTTGGAGTTCACAAGATCAGGATTTGAGCCCTCCTCATCCTCCAGAAAAAAGTGCAACCTCCTTCTGGAACTCAAAATCCTACTGGGTCTCCCCACCCGCACCCGGTGCTGCATTCCCAGCAGATGTCATTTAAGTTTCCTAACGCTGACCTGACAGTGACCGTTCTCTGCTATTCCACTTTGTTTTTCTAAGAGCGGAAACAAATCTGCAGAGGAATCGATGGGACATGCTGACATTCTCAGAACCCATTTTAATCAAGGTTCCTGGTTCAGGAATCCCTGTGCTACAGCAGTGTACATAAAATGCATTTACAAGTCCATGCTCTGTTCACAGGGAGACAGACAAGCTGCCTCAAACATTTGCATAAAATATGGAGTTACAGCTGAGACTTTCTGTTAATTTGTCATTTTTCGGCATTAAAGAAAAAAAAATCTTCAGGAAACTATCCGCCAGGTTCATCCAAATGGAAATGAAACTGACCACGTCATTTCAGCAATCAAGATCAAACAGTGCAAAATTAGCATACCAAATGTTTGTAGACTAATGATATTAAATGAATAAATATTGTCACCACTTAACATCAGTATCTAGTCCTTGACTTACAACTGGTTGTTTAAAGACAGTTCAAAGTTACAACAGCCTTGCTAAAAGTGACTTACAACCTGTTGTTAAAATTACGACTGTCACACTACCTTCACGATCATATGATCGAATTTGGGAGCTTGGCAACCAGTTCACCTTTCCCGCTGGCTGCAGCATTTTGCGGTCCCATGATCAGGATGTGTAACCTTTCCAATCTGTTTCCACCCAGCAACATCAACTGGGAAAGCTGGATTCACTTAACAACTGCAAGAGTGACTTAATAACCATGTGATTTGCTTAACAACCACTGAAAAAATGGCCATAAAATCAAGTTTAGTTATGTGATAACTCATTTAAGAACCATATTACTTAGGGACAAAAATCCCAGTCCCAATTGTGGTCATAAGTTGAGTAACTGACTTTAGACAATCTCCAAAGCTGAATCTCATGAGTTGCCTCGATGGGAGATCCTCCAAAACCCCAGGGCGCCAGGCTAGATGTGGGAATGGGGAAAAGCTCCCTGGGAAGGGCAGCAGGAAAGCACTTCCATATGCCTTCCAAGGACTGGACACAGATGTCCCCAGGAAGTCACCAGGCATCCTGCTAGAGTCACGGGAGTCTTCCCTTGATACCGGTCTGGCTCTTTGGAGGAAGGGCAGGGGGAGAAGGCTCAGCTGCCTGGTATCCAAGCAGAGCTACGACACACCCCCCCCCAAACTTGCCACAGCAGCCACGGGCAGCCAAGGGGCAGAATCAGCCACTCTGGGTTTGGCTGTGCTTCTGTCATAGTGGGCACTCATTTACTTCCTCTGAGTAACAGCTCTGCCACTGGCATTGTCTTGCCCTCTGCCATCCCAAACCCTCACGCAGAAAGGCCTCCCTGCTGGGCTCAAAGCCTTCCACTCCACCTGCTCTCCATGGCAATTGCCCACACGGAACGTCTTTGCCCCTTTAGCATCCCCACCCATCCTCCAGCTCTTGCTCTCTGCACAAGGGGGAGAAATTGAGGCAAGGGAGGGGAATGGTTTGAATTCACCCTGGAAGGCAACACAAACTGACTTTGCATTGGTTGAGCTCCTATTCAAAATGCCTCCTTTTCTAAACCCAGCGACAGAGTTTGCATATTGTAAAAAATGCAGTCAGAGAAAGCTCACTCCTAATTATGAAACAAAGGTACAGAAATGTTTGCAAAACAAACAGATAATATTAGGCAAAACTGCCAGCAACATTTGTTATGTTTGGAGAAATCAGCTCACATGTCATTTGGAATGGAAACTTTAAAAAAAAGATTTCTCAAATTCAACAAAGCAAACCTGATACATTCATAAAATTGACTAACTCAGAAAAACTGAATTTGACAGATTTGAAGAAATGAGAAACTGCCAAGAACAAAAACTGATATTTAGACCTTTCACTACTGTCGGGTTCCTCCAATGTCAGATGGCCAGCAACATGCAGGTTCAATGCTCAGAAAGGGGTTGCAGCCCAAATATTGATCTGGGGGAGAGACAAGGTGACTTGCAAGGAATGGTATAAAGACCCTTGGACCAGCCCGAGACTAGATCAGGCGAAGGAGGGCCCCACCCAGCCTTTGGGGTCCCTTCGCCAGATGCACCTGGTAGCATCTAAGATGGAGAAGACAGGCCTCTTCTAAGGGGCTCCAGGGCTGGAATTCAGGGCCCCGGGGCCTCGCCTCCACTCCTGCTAAGCTCTGAAGACGGTACCATTGCACTTCCCCTCCATCTCTGGGAACAGCCATCCAGCCTTACCTTCTTCCCACTCTCCGAACCTAAACTGTGCTTGTGCCTTTTCAGGCTCCTGCTGCTCAGCTCGGCTGGAGCCTTCCAGGAGTCTCCATTGCTGGAATTGGGCCCTTTGCCTGCTGGCACTTCAGGGTTTGCCACCACGACCGGCCGCCCCGCCTCCTCGGAGCAGGTCAGACGGAGACTCCGGAAATGCTCATCGGTCTCTTTGTCCACCACCAGCAACTGGGTCTCGGTTTCAATTGCTTTGATGCGCTGCACAACCTGGGAAAGGACAGGTGGGCGAGGGGAGAAGAAGAAAGCATCAGAAAGACCCTCAAAAAGAACAGGATTTTGCTAAATAAGAAAAAAAAATCTCCGGAACAGCATTTAGAGGAGAGCAGCAATACAGTCCCTTTCAGCTGATATTCAAAAGGCAGGGCAGCAGCTGTGGTGGTTTGTTCCTTTGGCTGGGAACGTGGTGAAAGGTAGCCTCTCAGGGAAGGTCAGTCTGGCACCAGGTGCCAAAGTGGTTGGTTACATCAATTGCAGTTCTTGGATTCACACGTTGCTCTACATTGGCGGTTCTTAGTTACCCCTGACTAGGGCCAGGAAGTTCTTCCAACTGCCAAAAGGTTCTCCAGGATACGAAGAGAGGACTCCACCAAGCAGCTAGGTCTCTTCCTGGGGTTCAGGCCTTAATACACCACCCCACAAAAGGACTTTGTTTTCCTTGAAGATGTTTTGCTTCTTGTTCAAGAAGCTTCTCCAGTTCAGTTCCCAGAAAAATCATCTAGCCCTCGAGGCATGTTGCAACCCCATCCGTTCTGTTCAGGGCACCACCCACTGCAGGGAAAACAGTCAGGGAAAGCTCCCCCCACCCGCCACCCCGTCCCCAGCTTGGCTTGGTATCCTAAAGCTGCTTCACACAATTCAGCATCTGGGGAGGATGCTGACCAATGATCTGGCACTGCGTGAACCAGCCTCCCAATGTTTCCATTTCTGCCTCGAAGACAAAGTCCTGGACCCTGCTGAGGAACTCGGACCCTCAAATGTGCTGCTCTGCCTGACCAAGCCAGAGGCCAGTGGGAAGCAGCTGCCTCAATGCACCCCTGCGACCTGCCAGTGCTGTCATCCATACTTCAACATCTGCTGCCTTTCAGTTGCATTTGCAGACGCCTTTAAGATACTTAGGACTGGTTCAAACCTTTGCAATATGTTCCCACAACAAGCTGCAAAGGGAGTCTGGAAAATCTCCCCCCCCCCAACATATTGCAAGCAAGCCCTACCTGACAGGAAAGGCCCACCCCTTCCCTCTGCCTCTTAAGAGACTCTCTTAGGCAGAGGTGAAATTGTTTTTTAAGCAGGTGTTACCTAAGTAAGCTGTTCAGCATTTCAAGCAGCGAGTTGAGCATAAAACATTTTAGTAAACATGGAGAGCATCCAATCACAGGCAGAATCTGCCTCTGAATCTGGAGTATGTTTCAGGACCCATTGTGGCCAGAACCAACAGAGCATTTTTATAGCTGTTGCACCTATAGACAGTGAAGACTTACAGTACAGCAGCTTTGGATCGTCATTAATATTACAGGGAGAAAACCATTTGCTTTGATTAAAGAGAACGAGCAACTGCCAGGAAAGGCTTTGCACAGCTTCATCTGGTGTACCAGTTTTCTAGATCAGGCTGTCAGGTCTTCCTCCAGACAATCACTCATGTTGTGATCTCACGACTTGACTATTGCAATATGCTGTACGAGGAGCTGCCCTTGAAGACCACTCAGAAGCTTCAACTGGCCCAGAAGCCAGTGATGGGCATGCTCTGATATGCTCATGTAATGCTGCTGTTTTGCCAGCGGCACTAGCTGCCCCACACAGCATCTGTCCCCAGGAACCCTGCAGTGAGCTCCAGGTTCCTTCAATAAGGCAATGCTGTCTATTGAGACCCTTCCACTGGAGCAGTGCCTGTCCTCTGGGATAGGCAGACCTGAACAACCCCCGCCCTGCAGGTGTTTGGAAGCGGCCTGAGGCCTGAAGACACGGCTCTTCACCTGGGTCTTTGGAGAGGCTTTTAGTCCAGAAAATGGTGGCTTTCTTTTGTTTCCACCCAGTTTGTTATCCTGTCATCTCTGCCCTCCTTTTTGTTTCATGTCGTTTTTCTTGCCTTTCAAGGGAGAAAACATTTTGATGAAATTCCATGAGTGGAACAAGACATTTCTGCCCCCTCCTTTAATGTCGTGGTTATGTGGACACCCTGCCCTTCACTGCATGATGCCCTCTCTACGCTCTGCAGCTTCCCCTTCCTTCAGCCCCCACACCTGGCACAAGGGGTTTTTTTTATTGGCAACACTAAGTCTCTCCTCCTGCTGATGTTTGGAAAAAAGATCCCATTCAAGTTCTCAACTTTGATGAGAAAGAACTTTGAGAACTCAACTCAAAATTGAGTTCTCAACTTTGATTTAGAAATCCTAAAGTAGAGCAAGCTGGCTGGGAAGAACCTGAAAAAGCTCCTTGGTGATCCTCCTCACTGCTTTCCTGCAGAACATCTAGAAATGGAGCCTCTGCTTCAAGATGCCCACTTAGGAAGCACCCCAATTCTCTGTAAGAGCCTCCGTCTTATTACCAGTAGCTGCTGCACTGATTCAGATCCACAAGGAATTATGGATTAGAATCTGCACATTTTGAAATCAGGATCTGAAGAAATGATTCAGGGGCAGATCCTCTAACCACAGTTGGTTGGTCTTCTTAATAAGCATGCCTGGAATTGCCCTGAAGACAAGGAAAGAGCCTTGTGGTTTGGAGTCCAAAATGTCAACTGTAAATACAGACACAAACACACATGCCCAGACAGAAACATGCAAAACATTTCAGCTGAAAGCTGACTGATTAATGCTATGAGGAAATATTCATTTAGCATTATCAAAGGAGGAGATTATGGCTCTATGATTCCACAATTCAAGGAGCGATGCTAGCCCAAGAAGTCACTTCTTCTGTTCTTTCCAACAGGGAGCCAGAACAGAGGTAGGTGGGAATTCTGGAACTTGTAGTCCTAATGCATCTTGGGCCAATGTGACACAGGTTGGGTACAAGAACGTCCATACAGCTCAATTGGCATGTTGTGCCATACCAAGGTTTACTAAGCCACAACTGCCTGGGTTCACCTGGCACATTAAGCAGGGTATACAAATTATAGTTGCCAGACTTTACAATGCAGTTATACAAAATAGGGACACCTCTTACCTTTCTAATACAGAGATAACCAAATAAACTATATGGTGACTTAGAGAGTTGTGTGAACCCGACTGGGATTCAGAAAAACACTGCCAGATTCAACTTTTCCAGTTTGATTCCATGGTCACTCATGAACACAAACCCACACCCCAGTGAGCTCTGAACCTCTCAGTTTCTCAGCCTTTACAATTTTGAGCTGTGTGGACTACAACTCCCAGAATTCCCAAGCCAGCATGCTCGTTAAAGTCCACAAATGTTAAAGTTGCTGAGGTTGAAAAACCCTGGGCTGCACCATGAAGGCAAACTGGGAAGGCCCCTTTGGAGAAAAATCAACAAATGGGTCCCATTCAAGGTCTCAAACTTGCAAAAGCAGCACTAGCAGCCAATAGCAATGATGCCACAAGGATGACGCACAGCCAGCAGTATTACCATGCAAATGCAGCCATTCAGTCCTTGAATCCCTGCTACATCTGATGCAAGAATGTAAGTCACAACAGTGTTTGCATAATGACATCATCACACAGAATGGGAGGAAGGGACCTTGGAGGTCTTCTTCTGCCATCCCAGTCAAATGATTTATCTCCCCCACTTCACACCCCTATGTCTTGGAATGCACCTCTTAATTCTTCCCAGTGTGAGAATTCTGCTGCAGGATCCATTGGTTGTGTTTTCATAGTCCCAAACCCAGATTAACAAAGCCAAATGGAATCCAGTTCCCACAATACACTGACTGACAAACTTCCCAAAGGCATTTTAGCTTCAACCGGGGTGCCTTCAAAGCAGCAGCTGCCCAGTGAGAGCAGAACGAGCTCAAAGTATTGTGGTGTTCCATCCTGCACATCAGTCCTCAGCACCAGCCCATAAGAACATGCTTTAGCCACCTGCTTATATGTTTACGGCTAGGAAAAAGAAAAGGGAGGATGCTTCCCTACCTGGTCACCCAACTGTGGCTGTTGTTCACCCCAAGGTAGATAAGTCCCTCCCCCTGTGTGGCTGTTAGCAGAAAGCAGCTCTTTCTGCCCCAAGCAACTGGCTGCTTTCCGCCACCAGTGGTTATTAGCAGGCACCCTGAGGCCTCCTTTTCTGAGGGACGACCAGGAAGCCTTGATTCCTCTCCTGTTTGGCCGGTGGGCATAACCGCAGGTCTGGCACTGCCCTCTCAGGTACATTCAATGGGAGGGAGGAACAGATGGGAACGGGAAGCAATCCACCCCACTTGACCTGTCCTTGCCCAAATAAAAGGCCTGGGAAATTTCCAGGGCGGATTTCAACGTGCTTGATTCTCCCCGTTGGGCTGATCTCCAACATCAGCCACTCAGCAAACGAGTTTCGGTTAAGCAGAGGTTGCAGAAAGGCCTTTGCAGGGATGCCGGAGGCGCTGCCAAAAGGCGGGAAGGAAGCCTGAAGCCAAGGAAAGCAGAGGGAGGCAAGTCAGGCAGTGACAAGTGAACCGCAGGCCTGCCACATCCAGAGAGACCACGGCTCTCCTGGGGTCTCTCAATCCCCTCTGGCAAGAGCTGCGCTACGGACTTAGGCAAAGCAGGACAAGCTGCTCTCTGCAGCCTCCAGGCCAAAAAGCAGAATATCAATCAAAGACACAAATCCTCCCTCTCACTCCACACAGACAAGGCCCGCAGCCACCACTGTCTTTTTCCTCCTTCCTTCCACCTGCCCATTTCTCCCTCGTTTGGCCAGCTTCCAGCCCAGGCTCCTGGTCACGAGAACTTCATTAAGATCACCCCTTTCATTATAAAAGCACCTTCTCAGCCACCGTGGCTCCCTGCAGCAGGTAGCTTGGTTCCCTGTGATTCTGCCCCAGAGGAGGAGGAGAAAAGGCCAGGCCAGTGGTGGGTTTCAAAATTTTTTACTACCGGTTCTGTGGGTGTGGCTTGGTGGCGTGGCAGGTGAAGGATACTGTAAAATCTCCATTCCCACCCCACTCCAGGGGAAAGTTACTGCAAAATCCCCATTTCCTCCTGATCAGCTGGGACTTG
>JANHFM010005763.1:8241-18410 GCA_032468115.1 Grayia smithii | reverse complement strand
ACCCTTCCTCCCTCCCTCCCTCCACAGAGAGGGGAGAATCCATTGTTCCTTCTACGGCTACTTATGGCTCTTAAGGTTTGCTCTGGCCGCTTGGGAACTGAGTGTGGAGTAGGTTCCAGCACCATGGATAAGTTGAGTTCCATTGTGTGAATAGCAGCCCCCGATTTAGCCTAATGTATGTTAATCAATGCACCAATAATTATTTACCTGTCATTTGACTTAACTATTTTTTCCTGTCATGTCAGATTTTTGTTCTATAGAGTATTATTTGACAACATAGTTGGGTTAGTTTGTTGCTACTCAGTTGTTCCAAAACACTATCCAATCAAATAGTTAACGTGATCTCTATTTCGTAGTTAGCTTATTATAGTTTTTTCAACAGATTTAGAGACCCTCTGGGCAATTTACCATTAAGAAAAGTAAAATACAGTACAACAAGAAACAGATCATAGTCATCCAGAAGGCAAAACTGTTATATAACAACTATTTCAACTACCACTTTGCCCAAGGACCAGGGAGAACAGCCAGGCTTTCAGTGACTTTTGAACATCACAGTGCACATAACATTTATCTCCCCTAAGTTGTTAAAGACAGAAAAAGATAAATGATATGACTGCAGTTTTGCAGATGAAATGTGAAGAAAATACAGTATATCAATTTGCTGGTTTTTGGCTACAGAGTGGGGAATGAATACTAATAATCCAGTATGGGTTTTGTGGGGAAAATAGGAGAAGGAAGGAGTATTAGGTACATTTGCTGCCTTGAACTGACCAAGTATATATATTTAAAAGGTGTGATTAAAATATTTTAAATATATTATAGATAAGGGCAAAATATGCCATTTTCTCTTTACATTTCCTAATCGTGTTCTGTTGCTTTATCATTTTTTCCCTATATAGTAACTGCCTAAATTGCCAGAGCTCAGGAGGCTCCTTTGCCAAATTTTTAACACTCTTGTCTTATCCCTGCTTAATCCTCTAGTTTGACCCTGGTAAACTCAACAAGACTGCGTGCACCTGTGCCTGAAACAGCTGCACACTTTGAAAATGAAATGCAGTTGGAATAGTTTTGCTGCCTGTTGTAAGAGTACAGTATATTGTTAGGCATGCATGTCTGTAAATTTTAAAAAGCAAAATGACAAGAGATAATAGGTCTCGAGTGATTGCTCTTCCAATAGAAAGCCATCAGAAGGAGGAAAGAAATGAAATTAACAATGTTATTGCTTGCAGCTGATTACAGACACAGTTGTACCTTGGCAAAAAAAGAAAAGAAAAGAGTTTTGCAAAAAGATCTAAACTGCACACCTGGAGGATAAATGGCCAGGTTCTTGAATAAGTGAAATATTTTAAATATTTGGGTAAAGTTCTCCACAGCTCCACCAAAAGCAGTGCGCACCAAAATTATATCATACAAACTGCTGGGGAAAAAAAAAACATGGCCAGAATCCAAGCTTTTCACTTCACTAAAGGAGTAGCGTTGAAGCTACATTCAACAACGGCTGGTGACGAACTATTTTTGGTGCTCAGCTAGGATCTTATATTTCCTTTACTCCTCATGAAAGGGTCCAGTCTAAAGTCCTATATTCCAGGCAGCCTCTTGCACTCCAAATGCAGTATTATGAAGCAGTAGTGGGTTTCAAAGCCCGTCACTACCAGTTCTCACGGTGCATGCGTGCTCATGCGCTCACACAATGCTTCTGTGCATGCACAGAAGTGGGAAGTGGATGGAGTGGGAAGTGGATGGAGCCTCCTACCGCTGCCGCTACCAGTTCGCCCAATCCAGGGCGAACTGGTAGCAACCCACCACTGTTATGAAGCAAGGCACAGCTGTCTAAAGTTGAAATGGGCGCATGGATTTGTAGCATAACACACTGGTGGAATTTCCTTCCTACAGGTTCTTTCCTTATTGAGGACAACTACAATCCATATAAGTCAGGACAACTTCACAAAACCGTCAACATCTTGACTTTTCCAAGCAGGTGTTGCTAATGATGGGTTATGAGTGGAACAATGGTCTGCTCTATCTAAGATGGGGTTTTTTTGAGCAGGCAAGCCCCTTTTTACAAGCCAGTGAGACACTTGCACCACATGACAGTTTCCAAAGCCTTGCCCATTTGATTAACAATTTACTGAGTTACTTAGTTGGTTAATTCCTATTTTTCCAGGTTGCTCAACTCCTACAAGCCTCCTGATGGTTTAAAACATGCAGCGGAACACCACAAATACAATGAAAATCATATAACCATAAGATGGTATTCTCCTGCAGCCACAACCTTTACCAGGTAAAGCTTTGTGAAACCAAGGTGCAGAACTTTCTTCTGGTTATTGAAAGTGCCACTGGTGGTCTTGGAGAAAAAACCAGCCAGCTTAGAAGGCTGTTTTGCTTTTCTTATGCCAGTGAAGCAGTTCTCCTAAACCTGCAGCACATTCGACCTGCTGCTTCAGTTTGAAACATATTAGATTTAATAACATTGCAAAGCTAATGACTTGGCACCTTTTGTAACTACCCTGTACAGCCTTAAAGTTTTATGAAGATTAGGAAGTTGCAGAGGAGTTATTTAATATACTATATTGAACATATTCAGCTTAATATACCAGAGTTTCCAGAGTTACATAAGATCTGGCTTATATAACTTCCATTTTATGCAAATGCTTCCCCATCTAAAGTCTGAGGTGAGTAAAACTGTCTGTTCTGTACAAAGTTGTCCAGAAACACGGAGTGAGGTGGACAGCTTCTCTTCTGCGGAAGAGGCTTCCTCCCTCAGTCACTTGTTGCCATAGTCACGCCTCAAGGAGCGTGTAAGGCAAGTTGAACTGTCTGCAGCTGCCATCTCAAGAGCTTTGTCTGCACTCTTCCCATCCACCGACGATGACTACAATGCTGTCATGCGGATCCCTTCTCCTTTTTTTTTTCATCTAATAATTAAGTCCACCTTCACCCATCAGCAAAATGTCACCTTCAGGTACTATATATGTATCTTGCTTTAGGGAGCAGTTGATCCAGTTCCAATAGTTGTTAAAAAAAACATAAATCAGTTATACAAGGCTTTCTGGAATCGAACAGCTACATACACACTAGGGAGGGCCTAAATGCTATATTTCATCTAATAAAAATCCATTCTCCTATAGTGTTTTTTTTCTCCCTCTTTTTTCCACACTCCAGTTAAACATTGGAGTTGAAATGGGAAGGCAGGGAAAGTTATGGGTGCCCTCTCCTAAAGAGGTCCTTCTGGTGGGATCAAGAAGGTGTGTCTCCATGGTAGCTCCCTCTTTGTAGACCATCTTCCTTACGAAGATAAAATTGATCCCAGTGTGACACTCTTGTAAAGCCCTGAAGATACGGTTCTGCCAATGGGCCTGGGGACTCCAGAGTGACATGGACCCCATCAAGTGCTTGGTTAGATTGTTGTCTCCAGAAGGGTGGGGTGGTTGTTGTTTTTCTATCATTCTTGCAAGTTGCCTGGAGTCATTGAGAGTGGGTTGGGCAGCCATATAAATTTTCTTAAATAAAAATAAGTGAATTAAAAAATAGTCCTGAACTGGGTCTTCTGCTTAGTCCAAAATGGTGTTTCTCATGTGGGTCAATCTGATGCTGATAACTAAGAAATGAACACATTTGTTGCAGTGGTGGGTTGTTCCCAGTTCGGCCTGGTTCGCGCAAACTGGTAGCGGTGACGGTGTGACGTCACCGAACCAGTTCTCCGTGGGCGGAAGCTGGGCCCACCCACGCACCCTACTTACTTTTTTCTGCTCTGCGCATGCACAGAGTGCTTGTTTCGAGTTTTTTTCAAGGAGAGAAGTTAATGCGCATGCACAGAGTGCATGTTCAGTGTGAATGTGCGTGCATGAAAAGAACCAGTAGTAAAGGTAAGTAGAACCCACCCCTGATTCGCTGTTCCACCGCAGCTTGTATTGGAAGCTCTGCTGCATAAAGGTTTGCCAGAATGGCCTTGGCAGATAAGGGGAAGAGATGCCAACTAGGAAATGATTAGATAAAAGAAGGGGCGGAGACTCACAACTGAATAATGGGCAGAGAAAGAAATGTAGAAACGATCCTATTTTATCACATGGTAAAAAGAGACAGTGGGAAATTTGCACTTTCAGATTTGCAAGATTATGTTAATGTAGCCTTACAATAAAGTTGAATTTAGTCATCTGATTGTGTTTCCTGTCTGGTCTACTTGGAAGGCTGACAGATGTCCTCCATGTGGAAGTAACATTGAGTTTTCCAGACTAGGTCTTGAGAGGCCCATTCCCCATGAATTCATCCAATCTTCTTTCAAAGCTCCCCAAGTTAGTGGTCACTATATAATGTGGAAGTTGTTTCTACAGGTTAATTAGGAGCGCCTGAAGATGTGCTTCTCTCTAACTCTTCTGTATTTCCTTCCAATCAGTTTCATTAATATTTTAAAAGAAGAAAAAAAAGCAACTCTTGCCTGTTCATTTTCTTTATGACAAACAATGATGTTTTCCTCAGCCATCTCTTCTCTCAGCGAAAGATCGTTCTGGTAAGAAAAGTGTTTGAACTCTCTAATAAATTTGATTCTCCTCTTCTGTATTTTTTCCAATTCTATTTTATCCTTTTCCAAACACAATGAGCAGAAATGTAGCCAGCATTCAAGATGTGGATATATCACAGATTTATAGAACACCGTTATTATAATCTACAAATGGCAGTGTGATCAGTCAATGGTTAAGATACTGGGCTTGTTGGGTGGAAAACTGGCAGCCTGGGTTCGAGACCTGAGTGCCACACAATGGGTGAGCTCCCGTTCTCTCCCCAGCTCCTGCCCACCTAGCATTTCGAAAGCATGCAAATGCGAATAGATAAATAGGTACCATGTTGATGGAAGGTTAACAGTGCTCTATGACATCACACTGGTCACGTGACCATCGAAATGTCTGGTCATCATTGACTCAATGGCTCAATGGCCTTGTAATGGAGATGAGCACTGCCCCTATAGTCAGCAACGACAAGCAGAGTAAAATCTGCAGGGACTCCTTACTTTACCTTCTTATAATCTACAAGGGCCTCATGAAGTTTACTTTTGGGTGATTTGTTTTATTATTTTGCCTTGCTTACTCAAAGTGCAAGTACCAGAGAGGAATAAAACTGCATCACTGTAGGATACAATGTGCAAATACATGATGAAACATAATTTTCAAAATCATTTTAATATAGACTTTCAGAAGACAGTAAGATGCACAGTGTCAACTATGAGGATAAAGTATTTAAAGCTCATAGAAGTTTCTTTGTCGGTACTTTGATATGAAATGATTTTATTTTTCATATTAGTCGCATAAATATTTTGAGAATGGGTCTAAAAAGCTTCAAGTACATTGAGCGCACTAGGCCAACACAGAGAAAAAGAAAAAGACAATGATCTATTTTTTTTTTTTCATAGAGAGTTCCTGCTGCTAAAGAACCATTTCCTTTTATTTCTTTGCAGATTTTTCTAACACGGGGCCTCTCAGATAGTAAGAACCACAATGTGGTATCATATAGTGTAAAATGATGCTCTATTACCTGGAATTTTAATAACATACCTGAGGAATTGAATACTTGCAACACTGGATGAAGGGAACAAAACCAGTGAATGTGACTGCATATGGGTTCAAGCACAAAACCACTTTTTTTTTTCTTCATCTCCAAGCCTAACTACTAGCTGTCCTCAAGTAGTAGGATGTACCAGTAATTATTAATTAGCACTAATTAATCATCACAATTGGGTTTTTTTTTAATTGAATCAGAAAGAAAGTTAAAATAAATGTATAAGCAAACATTTCACAAAAATATTGTACAACATTTGGTTAATGAGTTTGAATTTTACAGCTTAAGTTACCTGATATTATAGAGGTATATATGAATAGCGTTGAGGAAGGTATGCAGTAACAGTCAAGGTGAAATAAGATACCACTCAGTCCTGAGTAAGTGATAAATAAAAGACAGAAGCTCAGATTAACCCCACCTTGAACCTGTTTGATAGAAGAGGAAGCAGAGTGAAATTCTGGTAGAGTTTCTCATAGATGCTGATATTATTCCTTGGAACAATGAAGTGATTTCCCTTAACAGAATAACAGCATAAGAATAGAATAGAATTCTTTATTGGCCAAGTGTGATTGGACACACAAGAAATTTGTCTGCGGTGCATAAGCTCTCAGTGTACACACAAGCAATAAGTGATGAATGACGATCATAATCATAAAATACAATCATCATCAATCATAAGATACAATACTCAGTGATAGTCATAGGATACTAAATAGCAATCAACATAAATCATAATTGGATATTAAATAGAAACAATATAACAAGATACAAAATAATAATGATAGAAAGATAATAAATGAAAACAATCAACATAAATCCTAAGCTATAAACAACATTATAATCATAAGAAGTGAAGGATATAGATAATAGGAAAGATGAGAAGGATAATAGTAATACAACCCAACTAGATGGTTTGACATCCCAGGGTATAAGACAGTGTTGTGGGAATTAATTGTTTAGCAGGGAGATGGAGGAAGAAACTACCTTTGTGTCTGGTTGTTTTGGCGTGCAATGCCCTGTACCATCTGTCATCTTGAGGGAAGAAGTTGAAACAGTTTATGTCCAGGTTGTGAGAATTGGAAGGGATCTTGGAGGTCTTCTAGTCCAACCCCTGCTCAAGCAGAAGACCCTGCCTATACCATTTCAGGCAAATAGCTGTCCAGTCTTTTGTTAAAAACCTCCAGTGTTGGAGCACCCACAAGTTGTTCCACTGGTTAATTGGTCTAACTGTCAGGAAATTGATCCTTAGTTCTACTTTTAGTCTCTCCTTGATTAATTTCCACCCATTGCTTCTTGACCTGCGTTCAGGTGCTTTAGATAATAGATGGGTGCACTTTTCTTTGTGGCAGACTCTCAAATATTGGAACACTGCTATCATGTCACTCATAGTCCTTCTTTTCACTAGACTAGACAGTTCTCACAACTGTTCTTCATATGTTTTAGCTTCCAGTCCCCTAATCATTTTTGTTGCTCTTCTCTCCACTCTTTCTACAGTTTCAACATCTTTTTTTATATCATGGTAACCAAAACTGGATGCAATATTCCAAGTGTGGTCTTACAAAGTGATATTAACAGTTCACATGATCTTGAGTCTATACTTCTGTTAATGTAGCCTGGGACTGTGTTCAAGGGTGGGTTCCATTTACCTTTACTACCGGTTCACAACAGGAGCGCACGTGTGCTCGCTTTGCTCATGTGTGTGCATGCACTTCTGCACATGCACAGATTGCCCCATGATGATGGGTGGGCGGAGTGTCCCCCCGGTTTTACTACCGGTTCCAAGAACCGGACAGAACCGGGAGCAACACACCATTGACTGTGTTGGCTTTTTTGGCAGCTGCAGCACACTGTTTCCTGATGTGGCTAATAATAGTAACTAATAATAGTAATAATTTTGTCTTCTCTGATCATATTGTAGTTAGGTTTACTTAGCACATTGAGCCATAGGTAGCAGTTTGTGTTTCTACTGAGGGATGACATTCAAAGTGGAACTAAGCTCTGGAGGTGGGCTTACCTTCACCCAATGCCAGTCTTCTCCTTTTGTTATCATGGCCTATCTCCTGCTTTTTGGAAAGATGGAAGGGCTACCTCTGTGCAAGTGTAAAAATTAAGGCCAAATGAACAAAACAAACAGATTGAAAGTCACCTAAGAGAGTTACTCACTGATAGAAAGAAATACACTACGGACTTCTCAAACCTAGGGATCGGCTCTCTTTTAGCACCCCCAATATGGAATAGAGAACACATCCTGCAGTACACTTAAGTTTGCCTCCTGCTATCTTCTCAGATCTCAAAGTAGCCCTTTCTCATAATATACTGCCTCCTTCTGTGTTGTATTTGTGTCAGAAAACACACAGCAGATGCAGAAGCTTAGTCAATGCTCAGATATTTTGCCCCCTTTTGGTAGCCCACTGGTAGGAGTTTTAATTTTGTACTGCCAAAGCAAGTTATCATGGCATGGCGTGAAGTGTACGATGCAATGATAGCTCCCCATCATCTAAGTTCCATATTAAACAAAAAGCACATTAGAAGTTTGTTGGGGGGAAAAAAGTGTGCTTTGATTTTGATTTTGTGTGGTATTGTGAGTTTGGAAGGAATTTCCTGTGAAGGCTTATAGATAAGAACATTTTAATAGTCCAGTCACAATGCTTCCACAATAGGTTGGTCACTCAAAGCTTTCTTTTCTCCTTATTGATACATCGGTGGTGGAAGATCAGGGTCAGTTGTGAAAATATCAGGAAAGCTTCATTGTTACCTAATAATGTTTTTTATCCTGTAGGGAAGAACAATTAAGAAGGGAGAAAAAGTGTCAGAAAACAGCTTTAGCCTTCCTGAATGGTCTTTTTAATATATATTTAAGAAGACACTTTCTTTCTTTCTTTCTTTCTTTCTTTCTTTCTTTCTTTCTTTCTTTCTTTCTTTCTCTGTCTTTCTGTCTTTCTGTCTTTCTGTCTTTCTTTCTTTCCTTCTTTCTTTCTTTCTTCCTTCCTTCTTTCTTTCTTTCTTTCATTCATCTTAGGAAGGATCACATCTGTTGTTTCTATTTCTGTAATCGTTAACAACATTTTTAATTTTTTTCAATTAAAACCAAAACCAAAACCAACTTCTGAAATAGAAGCAGAAAGAAATCCAGATCCAGCCTTGGGTCCTAGTGATTGAAAGAGACTATCAGCAATTCAGTGAAATGCAAAGCATCTGATAGCCATGGTATTTCAGAAGATAACTGTTATATATTTGGTATGTCATGAATCAGCTGAATTTGGAAGAGGGAGGGGGCAGAGGAGAGGAATATTGCCACAAGAATTGAAGAAAATTCATCTGTAACAAAATAGTTCTAATCTCTGGGTAATGAAGAGGCTGCTTCAGACATGAATCACCAGGAAATAGGCAGACATGGAAGTATAACATTTGGCACAAATTGAAGGGCAGGATCTGCACTCAGGAGTACTTTTATATTTTTCTACTCTTTCCGGAACGTGGGGTTACATTTTGCTTAAAAGAGAAAGAGAGATTGACTATAGGAGGCATGAACTCTTGTATGTAGCTTCCAAGAAGTCATTTCCTTTGTGTTTAATGGGATTTTCTTGCAGGTAATCAAGGTCACCACATAGTCTTAAATGCTGGGAAAGAATTAACTCTGTAGAGGAACCGAAGAATTATTTTTGACAGATTAGCATCTCTGTATCTGTAGATCTTCCACCTCTTTGCTCTAATTGGACAAGAAATTGGACTCTAAAGAAAGAAACACAACGAATGAGCAACACATGGTGGACAACTGGCTTGTAATTTCCCCCTTGGGAATAAAGCAGAGAGCATGTCCAAGGAATAAATGGGTTTGTTGTTTCCATCTGCAGTCCTCCGCTCCCAATCTCAGGCCAGTGTAGTTCAGGCCATTTCCACACCACTGATTGTTTCAGATATTATCTCAGAAAGAACTACGCTGTAATTTCTTCCATACTTCAAAAGAGAGAACACAGTGTTGAATTAGACCACAGCTCCTATCGCCTTCAATATTTCCCTGCCTGGCAGTATACTCTGATACTTTGATTTGTTGGCAAGTTAGAATCAAATAAAGTGTAGGTACTATGAGAAGGACAACAAAAGTAACAAGGTTCTTCTGAAGGGTTCCAGAAAGCCTTTGCTGGCTGACTGAGAATGGATGAAGAACAAAGCTACTGTACAGCTCTCTTCAATCTTCTTTTTAGGCAGATAGGAAATGGAAAAAAAAATGTTTCCCACAAAGTCAATGGGTTCATGAAAGAGGTTAAGAAAAATAACCCAGCACGAAGACAGAGAAGTTATTTCTGAAAGATGTTTTCCTGCTCAATTAAATCTTATCATCTGCAATGGATGATCTTCAGCCGGTCACACCCTCTCAACCCTAGGAAGCAGGCAGTGGCAAATCTTTTCCCCAATCTTGCCAAGAAAATTGTCGGGATGTCCAAGGAGTTCCCAGGAGTCATAGACTCAGAAGCATACATATGGGAAAAAGAGAATATAATTCCCTAGCCTATATATTTAACTCAGCCAGAGGAAAGCTCTTAATTATGTATATATATATATATATATATATATATATATATATATATATATGTGTGTGTGTGTGTGTGTGTGTGTGT
>JANHFM010005762.1:53489-63615 GCA_032468115.1 Grayia smithii | reverse complement strand
AGCCAGCTCTGCTGGCTGGGGAATTCTGGGAGTTGAAGTCCACACATCTTCCAGCGGCCAAGGTTGAGAAACACTGTAATAGACAGAGAGAAAGTAGCAGAAATTTTAGTAACACATTTAGCACTTTTTTTGGTAAAATTTTCTTGTACTGTAGGTTGCTCTAACTAGATACCTGCTCAGGTATCTGCTCAGGTACCTATTCTGAATTCCAACAATTTGCATATGTGGGCTGAATAGAATTCACAAAACTAAATACTTTGGGGAAGGAATAGCTTCCAAATGCAATTCATTTCAGGTGCATAAATATTGTGAAATCAAAATCTGAGAGAATAACTATTAATTAATATCACTAAAATAGTAGTATATATACAGATAACATAGGTATTTGATCTTATAAGATAATCAGTTACTATTTTTATTCCATTCAATTATATATAATATAAAAAAGGAAAATAACATCGTATATTTTTTTTCTTTATACTTACACTGGTATTGGCAAAAATGGAATTTGAGTTGGCTGCAGAATATCCTATGTTACTCAAGTCTTCACTGTTCTGTAACAACACAAATAAATAGTCTTAAACTAAGAGCAATACATTTAGAGCACAACTTTCCTCATTATCTAATAAGAGTCGGACCCTTAAATGCTAAAATCCAACATTAATTTTTTCCTCCCACTACCTTTCCATCAACAATTGTGGTTCTTTCCAACTTCAGGAAATTATTGTAGCCTCAGAAAGATTCAGAGTGTTCTCTGCCACATAAACTGGAAAAGTGCTAAAATATAGACTACCTCTTTTACATCACCACTCATTGGGCACATGAGATTTCTTTTATATGAAAAGAAAAAAAATGCAGAACTGCAACCCCACATTTCTAGTTTGCTGTGATAATCCTTGCATGTCTTTGAATTTGCTTTAAGATTCTGAGGGCACACTTCTAGCAACCCTGAAAAATGGTTAACAAAATTAAATGTACAATAAGATAACATAAATAACTTACAGATTTACTACCCCCTCCGTGTAGAAAGTAATTCAGTGCCTGTGGATCTCTAAAATATATACAAACAAAAAAAGTGAGATGGGCCATTTTAAATATTAAAAGTATTTTAAAACATAAAATTTTCTAAAATTTAAATTATTTCAATAGGTAGCAGCACATGGTATTTCTCCTGTACACTTGGAAGGCTGAATTATTTGGACCAGGTTAGCATTTGACTGGGAATAACAGGACTGTAGGCTAAACTGGGAAATCAAATAAGATCCCAGAAAGCTGCAATGGAAAAAAAACTTTCATATTGTTACTCCCCCACCCCAAAAAAAAAAATGCATGGTTGTGACTTTGTAACCACCCAGAGACGAGGACATATTTATATTTAAAATATAAATTGGCTTATAAAGAGAAACTATTTGTTTACATTTATCTTTTTCATCTCTTGATTTATATTGATATTTCATACAACCAAGAGAATTTTTATACAGTATTTGTATAAATAATACAGCAAATTATAATCAGTAGTAAAAACTACTATCTTATATGGTGAATTTTTTCAAGTGAATTTTTCAGCCAAATATATTTCATTGGTTGCCAGTCTTCTATAAATGAAATCTGCTAGAGCAAAAAAGTTACAACCTCCAAATCATTAACCAAATTCAGGTGATCATCTATTACCTGCTAGATACGCAAAAAGAAATATTGATTCACTAGGTGGCTATTATTTAAACTTATATACAAACAATTTGAGGCAATTCTCGACATATTTATTTCCTTGTATTTATTTTTCTGTTCCACAGAATTCTGCATGAGGAAACCAATCCTTATCCAACATCTGCATAATTTTATAAGGTTATTGTATTATATTGTAATAAAAAATATATGGGATGCAAATATCTAAATGTATACAAAAATATTTTTCAATATGAAAGTGACTTTTGTTAAATAATATTAAATTACGAGAAGGTAGGGCTTGTTCTACACTGTTTGTTTTACATGCTCTGAGAACAGAAACAAATGAATGGGTGGCAATATATACAGATGCAGATTTTGCTGATAAAAATCATAGAAGCCTATAAAAAACCTGAAAAATTAGTTGTTACTTGAGGAGCTTCCCTAGTGAATTTTTATTTTTAATGTCTAAACAGGGCTTGCCTCATTCTACTTTCCCATGCTGTCCGTTACCATATTCCCTTGCCATACAGTTTTATTCCATACCCTTTCTATTACAACTATCTTTTTTATATTTTTACTATCTTCTTTCCTTTTTTCTCCTTCGTCTTTTTGGAAGAAAGGTCAATTCGTGCATATCACAGTGGTCTGTGAGCTTATTCCTGCCGTTTTGGAAAGTAATTTCTTAAAGTTATTCATCATGCATATGTGTATATACAAATATGTTGTACGCACATCTTTATGGGAGTGGAAGAAATCTCCAGGATTTTCAAGTGAAGTTGGCAAATCTAGGTTCGACTGACACCACAGGATGTTTACCTCTGTGTATTTTCTTTTTCTACTTTTCTTTTGGAGGATGGGTTTGATCTTAAATTTAGGGTTATCTTTTATGGAAATTGAATAATTCTGATTAAATATGATTTATGTACGCATTGATGATAGACTGATTTCATATGTAAATTCTAAGTAACTCAAGCCACTTCAGGTAATTAAAATTTAAAAGTTGAAAATATGTGAGGAAATAAAAATAAACAACTGATAACAAGTTTTATTTCATTTTCATCATATATGAGAAGCAGAGGTAAATGTTCTGCAGAAAGAACACTGGTCTCATAATGAGTTCTTTTCACCAGTTCTGCTTCTGCAGCTTAATGTGCCCCTAAAAAACTATTTTAAAAACTCATCTGGAGCAGTGAAGAATGGCAATAAATACTGGAAGCTGCAGGAAATAAAGGGAAATTACAAAAATCAATCTTCCCTACTTCCTTTTCAAAATTTTAAATCCAGATTGCTGGGAGGGGGGGAATCATTTATTTATTGTGAAATAAAATTATGCTTCAGAGAATAAAATTTTAACTGAAATTGCTTATCAAACTTGCTTTCCCTTTAAAATGAACTTTGAATATTTTTCAAGGACAGGTGTCTAAAATAAAATCTTACCCGATAAGATCAAAGAGACAGGCTTCATCATCATCATCATCCATGACAACTAAGAAGAAAATAAAGTATTCATATTGTATCATAAAATACACTTCAGATTATCTTTTTATGAAAGACTGCTTTATGTAAGAAATTACAAAATATATTTACCATGAAAGTGCTTTTACCATGCTAATTTATTGTACTGGAAGGTGACTATGTAATAGGCTATATCCAGTAATATGGAATCTAATTTTCTTTATTAAGAGCTACTCTTGCCCTTCTCTAGCACACCTCTGAAGAACTATTTAGATCTGTTCCAAAAATCCTCCCAATCCCTCAAAAATTTGAGGTGTGCTGATGAATGCAATGAGTTAGAATTAGGATAATGCTTACTTCTACCACTAATCTGTATCTGTAATCCAAGATAGGTATAGGTATATTTCTGGACCACAGCCTAAAAACAGAAATGAAGACCGGAATCCCAATTTGTATTGGTACTATCTTTCAGTTTTTCTTCCCCAAAATATTGTCATGGAAAAATATCAAAATATAATGTGGCTACCATCCCCAAAATATTTACTGTTTGTCTTGTATAGTCAGTGTGGATTTAAAGTGAAAGATGTTCCACCCATAGATTTTGTGTGTTCCATTTGTTTGTTTAGCCTGTGAATGGCTTGTTTTTACTGCATTTTAGCTAATTCACAACTTTACACTGTTAATTGATTTTTATCACACACAATATTATAAATAATGCAGTGCTGGGTGTGTGTAAGAGTGTTTCCAGCTTTACGAGATGAATTATTTGTGCTATTTGGTGCACCAGTTAGGTTTATTAGATGGACAAATCTGAGTGTATTTGGCCATTCGATTCTTCTAACTCAAAGAGATTTGCCAAATTCAGATATATATTGCATTATTTCCTAACATACTTTTCTATTTCATCCAAATGAATTAACAGTACTTTTTGCTGATTCATGCTCATTGTGCCATAGTATGTCCATGATTGATCCTAAATCACCTTAAGTGCATCCAGATGCTTTGTTCAGAGAATTCTACAACTGTCTCCTAGTTGTACTCATTTTCAAACATGCCTTCCATCTTCCAATCAAGAATCTTATAGCTTCAACTTTGATCACTGTTGCGATTTTTTTCTCATGAAATCTTTCCAGTAGATGGGAATTATGGAGTATAATCCAGAGCCTCTGAAGAGCAGACAGTGACAAGGTGGAGCATGTCTTTTAAAAGTACAAAAGCTCTCTGAGTTGGACATATCAACAAGTGATTCAGAGACTATGATTTTCAAAAAAATCCTGTGAAGCTGAAATCTTATTACTTCAGATTCTCTTTATATGCTTTTAGATATTATGAAGGATATAAGCAGGTAGAGAATATAACCAATAAAACATTTCATCTTCACATCTCATGTACAGACTTTATTACATAAAGTACTATTAAAGGCATAGGAAAGCCAAACAAAGAGATATCTAATATACCTTCCTGCACAGAAGCTCAACTATCTCATGTGCCTGGATCTTGTAACAATTAGGATTTTGTTCTGGAATATAATGGCTGCATAAGAGATAAATGGTTTAAGGAAGAACTGCATTTAACAGTTTTAATTGGTCTTGTTTTCCTGCCATCACCTTTGCAAGGCAAAGTGAAGTACTGCAAAAGAACATGGTGTAACTGACATTTATCACAAAATGCAGCTTGTTCCTTCTATCTACCCCATTCCATAGGTCAGCACCTTAACCACTACACCAAACTGGCTCTCTCTTATCTCTCGTTTTTTTTATACAACATCCTTTAGGGATGTTTAATCTGATCAACTGTATCCTCTCTATATATTTTCACATTTTATTTGAAACCATGAAATTGTTTCTTTAGTATATTGTAAACTCAACCAAATTTTATTAAAGGAAACAGGTTTTTAAAAAAACATAGCTTAGTAGAATCCAATATTTTTCTAGACAGTAATTCCATACATCTATATTCATGTGCCAAATTATTCTTTGAAGTGTAAGAATATGTTAATATATTCTATGTTACTTACAGCGGTTTGAAATTGTTTGATATTATATTCATTATTTTGATAAAATGTTAACCAATGGACATTGCATTAGATTCAGAATCCTGAAGCTTATTGCATAGTAGTATTTCAAGGATAAATTAGTATTACAAACACATCTATAATTTGTCTCCCTCTTGTTATGAAGAATATGTATTAGTTTTATTAATATGTATATTTTCAAAAATTGGCTTAAATATAAAGTATCAAATATTACTATTTTCTTACTTGGATAGATAGATGGAAGGAGGAGACAAGAACACAAATGTCACAACAAACATCTATGGAAAGAATGTGTGGTTCTCTATATACACCGAGTTTGTGTTCCTTTAATCAAATGAAAGGTACAGAAACCATTCCCTAATCAGATTTCCACTTACTAGATTGTTCATATACTAATACAATGCTTTTTGCCCCTCAGAAGTTGCAGAATGTCCATGTATAATCGGTCCTACTACCTATTAAATGTGCTTGTATGTTTTGGTAATTTCCACTGGAATGCAGGAAATTGGAAACATATCGTTTCCTCTTGCACATTAATTTTACTCCTGACAATTTATTCGTGAGAAGTTGTCAAGTTATTCATTAGTTTGCCTTTATAGTTCTGGTCTCACAAACGGTTTGGCAGACCTAAGTGTCTATAGCTTCTCTAGATTGTGAGCTTAAAGCTAGATAGTATCATCTGCTTTATGATACGAATCCCAGTATATTGCTACAATTGTCCAGCTCATATATTGGAATAGGAACATATAGAAAATAAGTTGACCAGATTGGTTAACAGTTAACAGATTGGTTAACAGTTAACATTATTCTTTAGATTCAAAATAAAAAATTTAAAAATCTGCACATGCTCATTATCAATAATCTACAAATGCACATACACTGAATCTTTCACACTATCCTTTGTGTTGTCTAACAAAGTAAAACAAATGTGATCATTTATCATTTTAAATTCTAGTTAAAAAGAATAAAAACAGAACAAGCAATCTTTTATTCTACTTGCAACAAAGCAATTAAAATTGTTAGAAATAGAAATGATTATAGAAATATAGATGCGTACTTCCCATTATACCAAATTTCAAATTTGCCACACTGTTTACTGGTGTGGGATCCACCTATGAAAAAGTGACTGCTGTAAACCACAATTTATGACTAACAGACTAGGGCTGCAGAGTATAGAACTTTAGATCTGATACCAAAAGTTAGCTGTGTATGGACCTTTCCTACACATCAAAGAATTTCTTTAGGTTTGAATATGAAGCACTACTGGGTAGCCCAATTGCAGAGTTTTCAGTTTTTAATTTTGTAATTTCTTTATTACAAATTACACTATTCAGAAATAAATCTAAAATTAGACAACTGGTTGAAAATGTTTTTTTTTCTGTTGTGCTATTATTCTAATAAAGTTAGACCTTCGCAAAGAATTGATAAACTAAGTTCTTCAAAAGTTTTTTATTTTATCAAAATGTCATAATAAAAGATTGTTAATGTCTAAGCTGTGAACACCACCTGTGCTACATATGAATTCTAACCATGATTGAGAATATGGGTAAAATGTTAACTTTACATGTATCTGAATAAGCAGAACTCCCAAGATTGGCAGAATAAATAAGCACTGTCTCATAAAAGCTATGTAAATTAGTTTTAGTGGTCTGGGCCAATTATTAAATGGACAAGATTTATATATGTTATAAACTGGTATCCTCATTACTTGCCAATTCCCATAATTTCTTTCCATGTGTTTTATATATGATGTACAGCTTTTTTAAGTCTTAAAAAAAAGAGACAATTCTGGTTGAAAGTATCGTTTGCTTTTAGATTCAAGGTGGTTTCTAGCACCATGAGGAAACATTAATAGAATCAATGTCATCCTTCAAACATAAATACTGTGTCCTGGAATTTCTATTAAGATCTGCTACTGGAAATAATCATAAATATACCCAGAATCTCTTTTCAGTATTTGAAAAATATGCATCCTGCATAAATCTAGGCCTAACAAAATACATTTAACTAAAATGTGTATATGCCAGGTATATGCCCGATGAAAATATAATTTTTCACAATGTCTCCTTTCAAAGTTAGTTTTTGATGCCATTCAAATTACTTGCCAAATAACAAATCCTTTTCTTTCATCAGACTTAATGAAGTCAGACATTTTATTGAATTTACAATATAATTTACTAAACTATTAAATATTTTAAATGGGTGCGGGAGGAAGGTTATACAGAAAAATGTACATTAATTCCTGGAAGGAAAACTGAAATGTTACTAAACAATATATCTGAATTTTTTAATCTTTTTCCTTGGTTTCCTGGATATATTTTACACCAGATATATTAAGAGAACTACTAAACCAATGTACTAGACAAACCCCTTCTAAACAATTGCCTAGGTGCAATGTTAACTGCACTATCCAGTTTAGAATGCCAAAAATCAATGAAAGATGTAGCCTAATGATAAACATTAACACTCAGAACTTTGCTGAAGAACTACTATTTTTATTTATTTCTTGTATCAGTTATTTATTAGGAAACATAATAAACCAAGTCCTTCTTCCCCTGAGGATATGAATGGCTCTACAAATAGATGGTATTAACTTCATTACTGTGTCATTAAATTTATCAAGCCAATTGTTTTCTAATATTGTTTCTTACATTTATTCAAAAGGTTTTAATTCTGAAAAATTAGATCAAAGAAAGACTAAATGTAGGAAATTACTGGAAAATGCAATATATCTACTGTTTGCCCCATTTTATTTCCTGTGAAATTTAGTATCTAAAAAAATAAACAAAAAACCAAAGTTATATTAAAACCTGCCACCACTTCAATTAAGTATTCTGAGATTACAGAATTTAAGACTACTTGCATTTTAAATAAATATATTTTAATCCTTTATGAAGCCTTCAAAAACAAATCTAATGACAGTAGAAGGTAGGAAAAACTGTGGTCAAGTTTTATTATGCTCCCTTACTAGGTTTTCTGGAATAGGACCTCAATGACACATGTAAAATTGTGTAATTATTAAAAAATTTGAAAGGCCAGCCAATTTCCCAAGGTCCTCCATTTTTAATCCATAGATCACAGGCTGCTTTTCTTTGAAGTTACTTCCATCACAGAAAAATTTTCCTCTATGTGATTTATACATTCGAAGCTGCACTATTTCAATGATTCACATCTCAATCTGGTGGGGAACACAAGATGGTAATTTCTATAAAAGGAGTTCACAACATTTAACAGGGGTAATAATTGCCATTTGTCACCATAACCACTAGTATTCTTCATAAGAAGAGTTTATAAATGAAAATAAAGATGGAAGAACTTTTTAAAACGAATGCTAGTTCTCCTGTAGAACGAGAAATCGGGCTTGTAATTATTAAAAGCATTAAAATACGTGGCACCCTCAACCTCCGTACGATTTTCTCTCCAGACAAATTAATGAGCCTCAGAAGATATTTCACCCCTTTGGAAACCATTTCATAAAGGTGAAGAAGGTCCCCGTTTCCATTTTTGCTCTACTTTGAGAGAGGAAAGCAACTCCACGAAGTAGAGGAAGACGACGCCCCAGCCGAAGGGGAAAGCCTCGTATTAAAAGCATTTCAAAATGGCGGCGGCAGGGAACGAAAGAGAAAAAACTGCGCCACAAATCCTGGCCGATGGCCAGGCAGCGCCATCTTCCCTTGTCTGTGACCCTCCAGCCGGCGAGGCACGAGACCGGCGCGGAGAAAAGGGACTCTTGTGAGGAAAAAATGGCCCCGTCGACTGAGTTTTGGAAATGCATGTTCAATTCGGAAATTCTCCTATATTATACAGTTTAGGGAGGGTGAAATTAAGCCCGATAAAAACACAAAGGCCCGAGTTTCCTTCGTCCTTCTCTGAGCAAAAATC
The DNA here is from genome assembly GCA_032468115.1 of Grayia smithii. Classification (NCBI taxonomy): domain Eukaryota; kingdom Metazoa; phylum Chordata; class Lepidosauria; order Squamata; family Grayiidae; genus Grayia; species Grayia smithii. The sequence goes on along the minus strand of JANHFM010005762.1, from coordinate 54,575 downwards.
GACCATTTCTGCAAACTTACTGTACTTACATTCCCTATTAAGAGTATTGCCCACTCCTCAACTACTTCGTTTCGATTAAAAAGGAAAAAAAACGCATCAAAAATGATCCATCGGATTTTCAATCCATTCTTTATATATTTCCCCCACACACACACACTCCAGGTCTTTAACCAAAACCAATTCACTATCATTTTTGGAAGGTTAATTCCATGCCAGATACAGATAACAAGAGTCTTTGAAAGGCAAAAACGAAAGCATTGTTACAGATGTAGAATATTTATTATACTTGCAGTTTTTTTTTTTTAAAAAAAAAATTACAACCGAAAAGGACTTTAAATCCTACCGACCCAGAATTACATACACCGAAACAAATCACCATTTCCATTCCTTGAAACAATGACGCAAAGACAAGAAATCGGAGGAATCTGGAGACAAAAAAATAGTAATAAGAAACGAAATTAAGAAGAAAAAAAAAAGAATCCCCGTCAAAAAGCGCAACCCATGCTAGAAAGGCGGTGAAAATGAGTACGAGATGGCAAGAGATTGTCGCTGAAAACAAATCCAACCGGGGAGGCAAAAGAAAAGAAAAATCCTCGGCAGCCTCCCGCCCAGGAGCGAGAAGACGGAGCGTCTCCATTTTCCTGAGGTGGAGGAAGAAAAAGTGTTCCACAGACCAGAGAGCTTTAGAGAAAAGCAAAGAAACGAGGGGGGAAAAAAAGAGGGAGGAGATTTGAAAAGATTATTTTTCTTTCTCCCTCTCCCTCTCTCTCTCTCTCTCTCTCTCTCTCACACACACACACACATACACACTTGATTCCCCTCTTCCTCAGACACACACACACCCTCAGTCACACTGGCAGACACATATACACACACTCACGCACACTTTCTCTCCCTCTCTCGACGGCCAAGGGGGTGGCCAGGAGAAAAAAAAAAGCCCAAACAAAACAATAACTAATTTTAAACCGGCTCAATCAGTGAGTCATTAAAAGAGGGGCTTTTCTTCCTCCTCTCTACATTTGCATGGCCTCCGCGAGAGAGGGGCAGCCCCCCCCCATCCTCGCCCGCCGCCCACCATGCAGCGAA
>JANHFM010005762.1:19550-30179 GCA_032468115.1 Grayia smithii | reverse complement strand
TATATCTACACGAAAATGAAATACTCTCTGACCAACCAGATTATTCCAAGAGTTTTTCTTGGGAAACCTAAGTAGTTACTATATGCTTCCTTATTATGGGATACAAGTCTATTTTTCCTGCCTCAATTTCAAGCACTGATTCTTGCTTTTACATACTTAAGTAGTTTTAATCTTGACTGCCTTCAGGGTAGCTAATTCCCTATGAGCTTCATATCAAATGTTTATGAAAAAAGCAGAAGTTATGCACAAACAAAGAAACATGTAGATGTAATAACTTTCCGTTTACAAGAAAAAGTTTAATAGAAGGAAAATTTACAATTACAAAATGAAATTTCAAATTAGTTGGAGAAGCCAGCTGTTGTATCTTCAATAAGGCTTGATAATAGATAGTAACACTCCTTGTTATATCTTTATTAGTGTACGATAGTAGCAATTTGATATAAAACTTATCTGTTTTACCTGGGAATCAATGGAAGTTAGGATGCTTAGGGAATTTACAAGTTGCTAGTTAATCCCAATAATGAACATTGTAAGCTCTCTGTTGCAGAGCTAAATGGTTATACATCCTCCAGGTTTTGATATAGCACCCTTTTAGCCTTGTCAGTCAGCAGAAATACAATAAGGCAGTGGTGTTTTAATTTATTTCCTAGAGTTGGGTCCATAACCAGGCATAATTATTAAAATCTATGGTAGTAGTCCCATTTGGAAGAATGCAAGTTTCAACCAGTATGATTATGATGGTATAGGGCACGAGAATCAGTACAGGTAGTCCTCACTTAACTATCATTCTTTCGATAACTGTTTGAAATTGTGAATGAGTGGAACTTAACACCAGTCTTTGAAATTCCAGATGTTGCAGTGTCCCCATAGTTACAGTGCAGGAGCTTGGCAACTGACATACAATTATGATAGTTGCAACATCCTGCAGTTACATGATCACCATTTGCAACCTTTACTGCTGGCTTCTGAAAAGTAAAGCCTGCATGATGTGACCAGATCACATTGCATTTAACAGCTGTCTGGGATTTTCTTAATGGATGCCACTGGAAGTGCCAGAGCTGCAGTTGTAAATCAGCAATATCATGTGACATCACACTTTACGACAGCATCACATAGTGACAGAAATGCTGATTCCAGTTACCTTCATTAAGCAAGAACTACCTGTATGTACTGTTCAAGTTATAAATGGGTAATTTGAAACTTCAGATAATATCACATATTCCCAATTTTTCTTTTATCTGTAGATTTGCTAACTTTTGATTGTTCATTTATAATTAAGATTATTTTCAATATATATATATATATATATATATAGGCTGTGAAATGAGCCAACCTTTAGTCAAGTTGACTGACAGTTCATTTTGTATCCCACATAGATATTAGTAATGATAGGGTTGCGTCTGTTGCATACCTCTCTGGAAAGCATCACCAATCCAGAAGATCCTGAATGTGAAAGTGAAGGATGGGTCCTGGAGAAGAGCCTGAAAGATACTTTCAAATCCACCCTGGAAAATTTGAAAAATATCGGTAAGGGAAACCAAGTGAATGCTGAAGGTGAAGATGAAGGTGCAAAAACCCAAGCTGTTGCAACCGTCAGCTGAGTTTCCCGGCTAACATGACTGTACCTAAAGACTGAAAATTGTGAATTCTAACTTTTGAAAAATGAGCCATCACAGCTACAGTACATATTTATTAATAACACTTAACATTTGCACTTACAGCAAGAACTTTACAAAGCATCTTGATATAACCAATATTATATGTATATATTAAGATGACTACTTTTATTGGAAATGGTTAACTATTATCTTAAAGCAAGTATATAAGGCATTAGGGTCTTTCATATTAAAATTTAAGCATTGACTTCTATTTTGGTATTCTGACACTATGCATTTTGTTGTGGATCACTGGAACTGGAAACCAAAGAGGAAATGTAATTATTTTTATATTTTAAGTTTACAAATATTTGGAAAAATGTATATGCTGGATTATGCATACTTATGATAGGACAACAAAAAATACTGGCTGGAAAATTGGAATGGTATAGAAAAATGCATTTTAACTTTCCTTTTTTGGGGAGGGACAAAAACAGATATTTAAAATTGCAATTGAACTGTATTCAGTCATGTTTATTGACTATATAGCAATAACAAAGTTAGTTGCACTGAATTTTTATGCACTGGACAGAAATGGATAATTTTATAGAAGCAAAATTACAGTACATAGTTTTGTAAACCAGTATAACTTTTAACCCAAATTGCTGACATCTGCTCACCTGTCTGGTGCAAAAACTAAGCTGTCTTTTAAGAAGGAATCATGAAGCTCTATTTATAACTCTCATCAAAATAAAGAGTTACCACATTCAGTAAATGGGGTTAAGGATTTTTTCCTGGCACTGAGAAGCAACTAAAAATATTTGCACATTAATTTAGTGAATTAGATACTATGTAGAAAGACTTGGAGTTGCCTGTTATGGTAATATACAGAAGATTACTGTTTCAGTGCATTTTAATACAAAATGTATTCACTAAGATTGTCTAGTGCTGTATTATTCTGCAGGTATCTTTTAAAATTTATAAACTGGAGTGAAGCATGGAGAGTTAAATAAATATCATTGTCTTATATGAAGCACTCACACAGGCACCAGATAAACACATCTTCGCCAGGTGAGCCTTTCCCAAGAGAAAGCAGAGAAGTCTGCTTATTAATCAGAAGCCTAGTTGTGGAACTTAGCCAACCCAAGAGTCTTGTAGCCTTTGATAAGAGTAATGAAGGGTTAATGTTATTATGATCAATAAAAAGCAGAATAAAGTTGTTCAAGTGACAAGTGGCAGCAAAAGCAGTTACACACAGGAGGTGCTTGTTGACAAAGCCTCTTCTGAGGTCTAAGTTAAATGATATTAAAGATCAATAGTCCACCTTGGCAGATCTGTTTTCACTGGTGCTCATTTCCCCAGTTTTGGGCCCTGGGTTCCATTTATTTGGAACAGGCAGAAGCTAAAACTAGAACCTTTGCCTGACTGATGGCATTGCAACGGTGCAGAAAATAGAAAATCAGCAAATGGTTGGTAGTTCTCTCCTAATTATGAAGCTCCAGCCATGAAGAGAATAGCAAAACTTTTGAAATAAAAAGACGTGATACTGAAGGTGATATGAAATGAAATAAGGTTGAAAGCTTATATGGTTAAGGAAGGGAGTTTAGCAATATAAAAAATGTAGGGGAGGAGAGATGAAGGTAGAAATGCCACAGGGAATTATGCTGCAGTAGTCCCAATAAGAGGCGATGATGTTCAGGCAAGGATTTTAAAAACAGCAGTTATGTCACATGTTGAAGCTGAAGAACGATCACTGATAATTGCTTGAATATGAAGAGTGTGAAAAACTTTATACCTTTATTCAATTCTGCACATGCTACCTTTCTGCTGAAGTGGTCATTTTGCTTGTATTTTTTGTAATGACATTTTGGGGGTTTCCTCACAAAACATCCAAATCCTACAATATATGCTGGTATATTTTAAAGTATTAGGACAGTCCTCTGAGTTTTGTGATTGTTCCATGACAATAGTTTTTTAAACCAGAGATGAAAAGTAGGGAAATGGGAATCTATTTCCTACATTTGCAAGACTCAGTATGAACATAATATGCTAACAGAAGCCTTAGTTTTTGTATAATCCTGGTTTACCATGGATCTGATTAGATCAATATGAGTCAAGTATTCATATAAAGCAATTGCTAAAAGGTTTAATTAGGAAGGTTTCAGAAATCTCATTGGGGCTATTTCACTGTGCTAATTCTTTGTATGTTATACAAATGTTCTGTAAATATTCCAGAATTTTATTCTATTGCATTAAAATTTACCTCAAGTCTAAACATATTCAACTCAAACTATCATTTCTCATTGATGGGGGTTTTATCTAGTTTCTTTTTTTTACTCAATACTTTCTTTTATTGCCATATCAGAAAACGTAAGTTTATTTCCAGTTGCCAATCATCACAACTGATCCAAGGATATTCATTGTAATCAGTAAACAGAGCAGAATCAGATTTGTGTCCCACACCACAATTATGTATATTTTTTGCATGAGAATTTATTGTTTTCTTTTTCCTTGAAGTAGCATAATCTCAATTATTATGTTGCTTTCTTTGAATAAAGAGAAGTAAAAGATTGGAAATATATTCCATTTGATTTAGTTATATGTTCTTCAAGGTGCCCAGGTATGAAAATTATTTATTTGAAAGGAAGAGAAAAACTGATCAACAATATTTCTAAAAATCATAAAACAACTATTGTAGAAGATGGGAATTCCAATTTATGAGGGTCTTTTGACACAATCATATTCTATTATGCAGCTTGTAATAATTGTCCTGTCAAATAAAAGAGGCTACAGATATGGTTTTCCAAATGTGAGTATACTGTAGGTACTATTACAAAAAATTGTAAGATTTTTGATTACCATTACCCTTTTCTAACAAAGGATTTGGGGTAATTTTCAATTAAAATTTCTTAATATACAAAATAATGAAAAAATATGGTAGAGCAGTAAATGCAGAAAGGCTCTTCATCCTTGAAAATTATTTGGAAGAAGTGCTTTAGCACCTCTCAACTATTCACTTAGGCGCCCAACTTTTTTCAAACATCCATATCAACTTCAGAAATTATGCCAATGCTGAAAGTATGAAAGATTTGTGATTGTAAAAAGCACATCTTGTGGGGAGTTTGTACAATAGTTCGTTGTATGCTAATATTTCTCCTGTTAAGATGTGTAGCAATTCTGTTTCTGCTTAAATCTAGAAATGTGTACTAAAGAAAACAAGTAAACATTTTCCTCTTTTTCTAAGACATCAATACTTGATGAAACATTCCAGGAGTGGAAAATATACTTCATCAGACCTAATTACTCCTAAGTAACCTTAATACAATTTACAAGATTAACCTTCACACATTCTTCTGTTCTGGGCACCTAATGCTTGACAACAGTTGCTTCCTTACGCATACACTGCTTAGCCGGAGCAAGAGAAGACTACAGAAGCATCTTTATTCTAATGGTATTCTCTTGCTGAATTAATAAGCTAGAATATAAGTGATAAAGCAATTTTAAAAAAGTATTCCACAAATACTAAAATACAAACTTTTCTCATGTTTCAATTATGAAGGATTTTCTTTTCTTTTCTTTTTTTTTTTTGGTCCTAACTCCTGGCAACTACGTAGAGAAGTCCCTGCAGTTTTCTTGGCAACATTTTGGAAGTGGTTTGCCATTGCCTGCTTCCTAGAGCTGAAAGATTATCCTACAAAATAATATTTCCATACCTGAGTCATATTGAAGAAATTGGGGGGAAAAACCAGATTGTTCAGGAATAATATCGGAAAATGTAAAAAATATTATTAAATCATCAAATTACCAAAGTTTTTTTAGATATGTATAAATCATGTGATACAGTATAATACAGTCACAAAAACTACTTAAAAGTAACTTCTGAGGTACTAATTTTATTAATGTTGAATTGTTTCAGCTCAACCCTGAGAAGCATAGTAGAATGATGTGGCTGACTGCAATATTTAAAACTTTTTTTTAAAATGGGAACCAGAGATGCTATGTATCCAAGGCATTTTTAACAAGTTAGCAATTAAAGTCTTCAACAGAACAGTCTGTTTAAAAAGTGAGCAAGATTCAAGCATTAATTAAATATCAACAACACCTAAAGCATTTATTCTTATATTTTATACATATGATACAGTTTAATTTTTACAAGTTGTTCACAGATATGAAAGTCATTCATTACAGGTATGAATTCCCTGATAGTGAAAGCTTGTTATATAAATATTTCTATAATTAACATAAATACATGCTGAAAGAAAAACGAACAAGAAAATGGGCAATTGAAGGAGCAACCTTGCCAAAAACCAGGATAAATTACACACTTTATGTGTCATGACCTTAAAACCATCAACCTATTTAACCTTCATTTCATCTGTAGTATCTGGAGGGGGCATTTCTCCCAATATTTAATTTGTACAATTCTCTTTTTTAACAAGCAGAACTTTTTAAATTTTTGTTTCTGATTTATCTATGCAGTCACGGGGGGGGGGACTCAACAGAATCAAATGCATTGTACCTGTGTATATCTTAAAACAAATTTTATATTAAGTAAATTGTGTTAGAGGAGAATTAGCAAATTAAATGTACCAGTCGCACCAAATATCTACAACCTAAAGGAAGAAGGAAAACGAAGACTACTGCCAGATACTCAACACATAGAGGAAAAAGAGGCTTGGTTATTACTAATGCATTAGGAAGACTGTAATCAGGCTGCTCAATTTCACCCTAATAAAAGGCAGCCAAATTCATCTAACTTTTTATATGTCTGATATATTAATAGCAACTATTCTGACAAGACAGCATGAAGTTATGCATCATGTTGGTTAAAAAAAATAATTTACAATAACATGAAAATGCATGTTAAAAGGATGGCTTTTCAGCAGTGTACTGGTGATAAAATTTCCCTACTGTATCAGTATTAGATAGGATTACAGATTATGATTAGGTAATAAAGCAATTTTTTTAAAAAAATTGTATTTTAAAGGATAGATGACAACTCTCCAGAAAGTACAGTATTTAGAAAATTCACTGCCTTCAGGCACCCATGTGCAAAATCTGTGCAGTTTTCAATATACTTATAAAGTATACTATTGACAAACTTCTCTACTGAATGCCAGCCAAGTGCAAATTCATGTGTTTGTTGGTGCATGTGAAGGAAATTAGTAACTATTAAGTTTTGCAACTGGGCCCCCACAGATACTGGGTTCCTCTATTTCAACATAAGAATTGTAAAAAGGCTAATATATCCAGAATCTTGAAAACTGGAGTAAATATTTAAAAAATTCTTATTCTCAGCTTCTTCAATTTGAGATCAAATCAAGATTTACATGACTCCTCCAAGGGATGAAGTTGCTATCTTACATTCTAAGGGGAAAAATGTAATATCAAAGTCTTACCAATCATATTGTGGAAAACAGTCCTTGCTTACTATGTCAATATCACAATCCACACAAAATACTCCTAAAGTGTGCATGACTTCAAGAAGATAGTTTCCCTTATGAAGTTGTTCTCTTTTAATTAAAAGGACTAATGCAGAGGAGCCATGCAAGACTGCAGATTACAAAGTCATTTTCAATATGAGTAATTAGCACTCTTATAAATAAATCCATTGCTACATTTTTTGCACCTGTTTTCAGCTAATTCCAAATATAGAACAGTTTAAGTACTAAAATGCAAAATGGCTCAGATTTACTACAAAAAGGAGACCACAGTGCTTCAGCATTGTGCTTGATCAAGATGCTATTTCAGCCACATTTTTCCTCCTCCATCAGCTATCAAAGGAAGTTTCAGCAGATGCCTAGTATAACTTTGTACAAATTCACTCAGCCAAGTTAGAGAAATCAACAAAGATTGTGAGGGAAGCTCAGTGCAAATAATACTATTAATTAAATATGCTGCACAGTAAAGTTATATGGTTATGGTAACCAATAAATGTATAAAACAAAAATGGAAAAAAATTAATTCGTCTCTTTATTATTTTCCATCCTTTGTTTCCTATTTTTTTTTTTGCTTGATGTATTATGATGGTTTACAAAAGAATTATTCAGTTCTAGAATGCAGAAAATAAATTATAAATGCTGCCAGTCAATGCCTACTAAAGTTTGATTTGCTTCTTGTGCATGTCCTATTTCCTCTGTGATACTGTGTTGTTGCCAGAGTTTTTGAATCTTTTTAAATCTTTCTCTGCACAGATGTAAAGGATTCCCACGCCTAGAGAAGGGAAGAAAAAGAAACATAAATTAAGAATATGAAATATTATGAAATTTGAAATGTATGAATTTTCTCCAAATAGCCCATATACACATTGAAATACTGTAGCTCAGTGGCTAGAAATGCTTATAATGACTTAGTTGCATATGGATTTTACTCTTACCTGAGATTGCTACTATGTGTGAAAAGAGTCAGGTAAACTAAATAAAGCTTCTATGAAGCTTCCCCCTACTCAAATACTTCAATTTATGTATTAACCAATGCCCCTTGGCTTTGGCTATATATCCATTTTATAAAACCAGAACAAGATTCACTCTGAAATAATTACTTCACAGATATTCAATTCAACTTCTTTAAAATTATTATAATTATTACTATTAAATTTATCCTACTTTTAAAAATATTTTGTTTCTTTTAAGTCTGCAATTATATACTGGCTATACTGGATATGGAATGAGTACAGTGGCCATTCTGACTATTGCAACAAAAATAGTTTTTATGCAGCTCATTTCTTTGTTTTTGGAAAAATTCTCAAAGCAGGATGAATGAAATTTGCATATAGTATTAGTCTTCATATCAAAAGCAAATGTTGAAAAACTTACTTGAGTCCCTGATCAGTCTCTCCATAGTCATCTAAATAGGGAGGAGCATAGAAACAACCCTTTGTTTTTCCAGCTAGAAATAACACATGACATTCACGTACTCTGAAAAAAAAGACAGAATAAAGATGGTATGCAATCTCCTAATATTGTCCAATAAATTATTCCATCAATTTCTAGAGACTAGAATTCATCACATCAGAGTAAGCAGAATTAATGAGACCTTTTTGGGGACTATCTCTCCCTGTTTACTTTTACCCATCCTATCAGACCCTTCAGGGGGTGTCCTATGTGCCCTGTCAATTAAAGAGGGACGTTTTATGAGATCCAAGATATAAACCATTTCCATAGTGGCGCATCTTCTTTGGAACAGCATTCTTCTGGAGATCAGATTGGCCCCAATCCTGCCAGCCATTTGCAAGGCCTTAAAGGCATAGTTAAATTCCTGGGCATGAGAGTCTACAAGATGGTTGCTATTTATTTTTGTTTTTAGATGTTATTAAGTGTCACAATGAGATGGTCAGCCTTGTAAATTACATAAAGAAATAAACTGATTTTGTTGCTGAATCTTTTGCTGTTATTTGCTCTTTTCTTACAGTGTGACAATTTAGCAAAATTGACCAAATGCAAATTTAAAACCATATGATTACCTGAGGAAGATTCCAACTCCAGAGCCACATGTATATGTATGTGCAGTACATGCTCCTACATCTTCTCCCTCTAGTTCTGTTTGACAACAGTAACTCTGAGAACACAACATAGTTCCACAGACAAGACATAATGTTGGTGCTCTACTTTTATCACCACCTGACTTTGGACACCTTGAAAGAAACAAAATATTTGGTTAATACAATGAAACATTTGCTATCATGACGTACTAAATATACATTCTCCAGTTAAAAGACTATGGCTTAGATTCAAAGCATTGCAAGTGAAAATGCCCTGCTACAACAGAGATTACTCCATGTTTTCTCCCTCATGTAGCCTCATTGATTACCCCCACCCACAAAATTTGTTTCTGGTTGTGATATGGCATGCAGAATGCGGAAAAGAGAACAGAGCAGCAGAATGGAGAAAAATAGTAGGAACCAGAGGATCAGGAAACACTTTCTGCTTGACTTACGAAAAATTAGATGCTTGATTGATTAGGCAGCTGTAATCTTCTGGAAGTTCTATTAATTTATTAGACTCTCTTGGATAGCTGAAATCATAAATGCAAAGTATGTCATAAAAATTCAAAACTGCTTATGAAGCTCAGTATATAAATAGTTCGATCTATTACAGAAAACTGAATTAACTATTAGCTATATGGTAGCTTTACCTGAGAAAAATCTTTTAAAAAGTATGACAGTATTACCTATAAGTTACCGGTAGTAGGATAATATAGTAACTTTTTATAACAAACAGTTCTGGTATATAGAGCAGATACATTCTCCCATGCCCCATCTGGACCACAGTCCATACTGCAAATGTTGAGATGCTGCTTCCAAACACAAACAACTAGTTTGGCAGCAAGTGTGATAGGTACATCATAATATAATGAGAGAGTAACAAAAGATGCAGAGAGAAGTACCGTTTAGTGTTTCAATTGTTTGGTTTAGTTGTTCGGGGTTTAGATGTCTTGCATTTTAGAAATAAATATTGTTGTATTACTCTTGTAATCTATTCATTAAATATCTTTCTCCCAATAAGAGATATATAAATGCAGCACTTGTTTATCTCCTTCTCCCTCTCTGTCTGTGTGTCTGTCTGTTTCTCCGAGCCCAAAATTTCTGTTGTTAAGTGAGACATTTGTTAAGTGAATTTTGTTCTATTTTAAGTCAAGGACTACCTGTACTGCTTAGTTTCAATAACTACAAACTTTGTGTTCCTATTGTTCAACTGCCACAGAAACATCAGTAGTTAAGAAATCCTCACCTTATGGCTTGTCGCTGACCTTGCAGGCATCTTTTTACTTCACTGTTATTACACCAGCTTTAAAAAAAGGGTGAAAAAAACATTTTTATTTCCTCTGAAATAATTGAAGAATCATATACTTTGCTTTCCTTAATCTATAACATATGCGTATAGGTAGACAATTATGAATATAATCCAGTATAATACAAATATTCTTAAAAGGGGAATTTATGCACCAAGACAAATTCTTTGTGTGTCCAGTCACACTTGGCCAATAAAGAATTCTATTCTATTCTATTCTATTCTATTCTATTCTATTCTATTCT
>JANHFM010005762.1:8721-19450 GCA_032468115.1 Grayia smithii | reverse complement strand
CTATTCTATTCTATTCTATTCTATTCTATTCTATTCTATTCTATTCTATTCTATTCTATTCTATTCTATTCTTTCAGTGAAAATATCACTGATTTGTGTAAAAATAGTTATATTCAACACCATCCAGATCCTCTCCAGATCATCAAATGGTGAATAGATGATGAGTAAGCCTGTAATGATTGTTCAAGTATTTGAAAGGATATACTACACATTTATGACCTAGCACATCAGTTCACAAGAATTCTTTATCCTTAATTTTTCCCCAATTAATTGCAGTGCTGTTGCTTGGTTTTCCGTCTTGAAAATCTACTTCATAAACACCATGCAAGATTTGTATTTTTAAATAGACATTTGTGTATTTAAATAACATTTGTTCCTACCTTTCTATTAATGTATTTGTAATTTTGCTGTTCTCTTGAAAAAGGCAAATTAGGTTGCTTGGCAAGGAGAGATAGCTACATAAGTATTCAAACTGGTTTGCCCCATTGGCTGTACATAAAAAAAGTATATTTATAATTAGTTACAATTAATATTGATATATCTGCAAAGAATTCTCTAGTTACATGCTAAATAACACACAATAATTATATGCATAAATCACAACAAAGAAGTAATAGTGGAAATACATAGTCTACTTTAGTTTCCCGATTTCCTCATTAAATTAAGGCAGAAAATGTATTCACACTCACATCATTTATATTCTATTTATTTACTGGTATTTATTTTATCCTGTTTTGATTATTTTTATAAATATCTCAAGATGGCAAACATACTCCTTCCTCCTCCTAGTTTCCACACAACAACAACCGTGTGAGATGAGTTGTGCTGAGAATGTATCACTAGTCCAAAAGAGGCCTTTATGTCTATATCAGTTTTCAAGTGAATTACATGTTTCAATAGTTTTATTATCCTAAGTAGACACCTGTACACCTGAAAATCAGTTTCAGAAGGCCGGATGGACATTGAGGCAGGCCAATTGGATGTTTGCATTTCTTCATCTGAGTAGTTTGAAGCTATTCTATTCAGAAAGCATTATTAGGATTCAAACCAATATAGTCAACTAAAAATTACCTTTCAATTCAGGTGGAATGGGAACTCCATTTAAATAGTGGAAGAACATAGCAGAGCACCTCAGAAAAGGCATGATCCCAGTTTTTATACTTTTCCATAGGTGCCATCCAGAAGAAATTTCTTTCAAGGCACTAGAAATAAAATCATTTTGCTTTTCACCAAACAAAATTTCAGGTTTAAAAATTATGCATTTAATCTACATTTATTTATTTATTTATTTGAATTTTTATGTCGCCCAACTCCCAAAGGACTCCGGGCAGCTCACAACAAAAATATAACCACAATACATCACAATAAAAAATATAACATCAATACATTATAAAAAAATTGATTCTAGCAGGGAAATTCTAAATGGAAATAAGGGATTTTTTAAAAAAAATTGTTGAGCCTGTTTTTAAAAACTACTTTGTTATCTTATAACTACAAAGTCAAAACCCTACATGGGTAAGAAATGTATATATACATGAAATCATTTATATGACAATAGAACTGCAGAATGCTGAAAGTGGAGCATCACTATCATATGCAATCATGATGAAAGGAAAGCATATGGAAGTTTCTTCGATGCAGAACTGCAAATAGAAGCTTCTGCCTAAGCTTTTTAAAATTTATATCGCTCAGGACCAGGTTATCTCCAAAATCGTCTCCTACCATGCGTCTCCCTGCGACCAGTAAGATCCCACAGAGTCAGTCTCCTCCGGGTTCCGTCAGCTAAACAATGCCGGCTGGTGGGCCCGCGGGAAAGGGCCTTCTCTGTGGCTGCTCTGGCTCTCTGGAACCAGCTACCTCCTGAGGTCCAGACTGCCTCCACTCTACTGACTTTCCGCAAAGCAGTAAAAACCTGGTTTTTCCGGCAGGCATGGGGTTATTGATCTCGCAACTGTGATCTAGCGAGATCTGGCCCTTGACGGGATATGAATGTTTCTTTTTTTTCTGCTGTTTACTGTTTTTAAATTGCTTTTAATTTTTTTATAAATGTAATTCTTTGTTTTTTACTGTGAGCCACCCGGAGTCCTTTGGGAGTTGGGCATATAAGTTTAATTAATAAATAAGTTTAATTAATAAATAAGAAAACATCTAAGTTCAGAGAGCACCAAAGACCCCGACTTTGAAGATGGCATAAGCAGTAGGAAAGTAGCAGTCTAAGAAAGGATCAATGCCTTATTACTTCAGGTAAGATTGCTTACTTCCCACTGCCATGACCACCAGGGTCAAGGACTGTACTATGCCCAAGGTACAGGTATATGAGTACCATAAGTTACTATGGAACTCTTAACAGATATGAACTTTTTGCAACAGACTATCTGACTATCCCAAAGGTGCTTTTTTAGAAGGCAATGGGACTTCCTTGTTTTTTCTTTGAAGATGTTTTGCTTCTCATCCAAGAAGTTTCTTCAGCTCTGGCAGGATAGTGGGGAATGGAAGGATTTATATTCCTTGCAGACAGCTGGCAATTTGCATCCTTTTAGAGGGTTGTTGAAGCACTTGGAGGTTTATCTTGAGGTTACTTGAGTAGTGTTCCTGGTTCCTGTAGTCTGCATTTTTTTTCCTCTGGAAATCCATTCCTCCCACGCCATTCAAAGGGTGTTCATCCCAAATTGTATATCTAAAAGTCTGTAGAGATTCTCAGACATCCAGATCATGGTTGTCCCAAAAGTGCTTTTTCAGGAGGCAACTGGGCTTTCTTGTTTTTTTCTTTTGAAGACATTTTGCTTCTCACCCAAGAATCTTCTTCAGCTCTGACAGGATAGCGGGGAATGGAATTCAGGTGACCCTGAGGACACAGAAAAACCTCCAAGTGCTTCAACAACTCTAAAAGGATGCAAATGACCAGCTGTCTGCAAGGAATATAACTGCTTGTATTCCCCACTATCCTGTCAGAGCTGAAGAAGCTTCTTGGATGAGAAGCGAAATGTCTTTAAAAAAAAACAAACCAAGAAAATCCAGTTGCCTCCTGAAAAAACACCTTTGGGACAACCATGACTTGGATGACTGAGACTCTCTACAGACTTTTAGACTATCTGACCTTTACATAAGTTAGCTATTCTACTAGGGTTAGCAGAGCTTGCTGAAGTTGTACATGATTTGCAAAGAGTTAGGATATTGCAAAGCTTTGCAGGGATGATTCAGTTGAGAAAACTTTGATCAAACTATCCCATTAAAGCAGTTTTGCAGATCAAAACACAGCAAATGGAATTATGGGGCTGCCAATAACTCAGTAATCTTATGAAGTGCTTTGGTGCTGCTTTTTTGTTGTTGTTTCAATGCTGCTCTTGGAGTTATTATAGAAAATACATTATGTGGCAACTCCACTTCCATATATGAAGACTGCTGAGAACCTGGAATGGTGTGATGGGCTCTCTGACATTGACATAAGTAGGTGGCTCATGAGATTTATCACCTCATTAAACTCTTGGCTGTTTGGGAGAGGCCAAGCAAATATTGCTTTTGACCTTTTTCATTTTCTCGACTCTCACATTTGTTCAAATGGCCACCTACAAACTATATCTCGGTTCTCTCTTGTGCTAATGGAACAGCGATCCTGCCAATATAGCTTTGAATCTATTTCAAGTCCTCAACACACCGCAAACTGGCTCGAGACTCAGCAGTCTGTACACATTCCTGAATCAACCCCTTTTAAACTCCACATGAGTGAGACAGGTTGACATTCCTTAAGAATGAGCGAATTAGCGCCAGGCTAATTTAGAACGGTTGATCCAAATAGCGCTGCCTTTAAGAATAGCGAAGGCAAGTTTTAAAATGCTGTTTTCTGTTTTGGCATCTCTCTTTGTAACCTGCCTATCTCTGTAGTTTTGGTGCCACTAGCACAGACCTGCTTCTGCTGCCTCTGAACAACAAAGCCACCACTGTGACATAAACAATGTCCTGTTCAAAAGATGCCAGACTTTGCTTATTGATGCTATTCAGCCTGACATCAGAAATGAGATATTTTCCAGGACAGGCCAAGTTTGCCAACAAATGAAGTTAATCTGTCCGATTTTCCCAAAATCAACAATCAGCAGAAAGCTAGGTCACTTTGCAAGGATACACCAAATGGGGTTGGTAAAAAGAACTTACTACAGTTTTTTTTTCAGTTGCTTTATTTTTAAGTTGGAATAAAACACATTTTGTATTGAATCCATCAACACACACAAAAATTACCTTTTTATTGAGTAATTCGGACTCCTTTCCTAGTCCTTTCCTTTTCTCTGCTATCTCTGCCCTAAGAGCCTGAGTGGGCAGAGCCACCCAGAATCACTGAGATACAGTGGGCAACCAAATAAAGAAATAAGAAAAAGTCCAGGGGAACCATTTCAAACATTTATTAATGAAACCCTTGCAAGCTTCCAACTAAAGCTTGGCAGAGTGAATGTATTCTAATCAGTAAATGTCCCAACTTTTTCATCCCATTCTACCCAAAAGTAATACAGCTATGAATATGCTGATACTGCCACATTAACCTGTTGAAGTTTTTAAATTGATACTCCCAAGTGGCTTGAATTGAATCAGTTGGCCCTTGCATATACTTACTGTAAATCAAACCATGCCCTCTGCATTTTCAAACCTCCCACTCAACTGAGAATAAAGCTGATCCATACAGATGTCATCAAAAATCAGATAAACCATGGCATTTTGAATTCTCTATTCACTTTTATCAGAGCTGATGTAAGTTACCCATATTATTATTGTTGTTGTTGTTGTTATTTAATTTATATGCCACCCTTCTCCCGAAGGACTCGGGGCGGCTCACAAAAGTAAAAAAGCAATATACATGAAACAATGATTTAAAAGCATATTAAAACAATTTAAAAGTAGCTAAAAATTACATTAAAAACCCAATCACATCAGCCAATCTGGTGGAACAGCCACGTCTTCAGGTCCCGGCGGAAGGAGCGAAGGTCAGGAGTGGTCCGGAGGTCAGCGAGTAACCCATTCCAGAGGGTCAGTGCACCCACAGAGAACGCCCTTACCCTGGGCACCACCAACTGACATTGTCTGGCCGATGGCACCCTGAGGAGGGCAGCCCTTCATCCCACCACCCTGTGTGTGAGCACACGGGGCGGTGGGATGAAGGCAGAAGGTGGTTCCTTATGTCTTAAGAACATAAGGAAACTATTTATTGCATATGATAAGAGAGCTTTACATAGGATGACCTTCATTAACCCTTCCAGCAGAGGAAAGGTTGCTTTTCTAGTGATCAACAATGACCCAAAAAATCAGTTACTAGTGATGGAACAAGGTATCTTTGAAAGGAAAAGAAACATGGCTCTAGTAAAACTGGGCAAACATCTATTTTCCAGTTATCAATTCTGTTCTGGGAAATCATTTCAAGAGCATCACCTTTCTCTGTCTTTCACTGTTAATGTCTAGAATTACTGAACTTTCCTCACTGTGTTTCTACCTTTGGATTATTTTGCCAGAAGAATCAAGACTGGGTCGGTAATATAAACACAATTTGAAATGTTGTCTGGATCAAGGAAATGGTCTCATTTTCCCTTTAGGAAAACTATAGTACAATTTTGGATTCTCAACAGTAGTAGTAAATTGTCAGTCTGGTGTCAGCTTTGGAAGCCATATTAGGAGTCTTCCACACTGCCATTTTCTCCACTGTGGGAAAGTAGGAGGGGGATTTGGTAGAGGGGGATATTATACATAATAGCATTCCTCCCATTGGTCAAGGTCAGGACAGTCCTGCATCTGGAGAAGGAGTGGTTGGAGTGAGGTGTCAAGATGGCATGGAAGATGATTGGAGCATGTGATTGACTGATGATGGAGGGGGTGGTTTGGGGGTTTTTGATATCCTGAGGGAAAACCCTGAACTCTCAGATTTGGGTTTTCCCAGATGTGCCAGTTTACTTGTTCAAATAAAGGAGAACTTTGAGAAATGTTTGTTTCAGAGTTTTTCATCGAAGAGGGGTTTTCTGGACCGCTGACACCTAGCTATATTGTTAACGGGCCAGTTGACAGTTAACAGACATTTGAATATTTTTGAGTGGTTTAATGGTTTTTATTGTTTTAAAATGTTAAAGATTTTAATTATAATACATGTTTCTGAATTGTGAGTTGCCCAGAATCGTCTGCTAAGATCAAATCAATCAATCAATCAATCAATCACCAGGCTTAGCAATGTATATGGGCAGTTGATTTTTCCCTCAATGTGCATCCCTTTACATTAAACCAATTTCTTTGTTTGTTAAAATGTAACCTTATGACATTAAATTTGTTGATATGTAATTAATGGCATTAAATTTTCCAGGAATTTTTAGAGAGTTTTAACAAAAGGTTTTAAATTAAATTTTAGAGTGTTTTAAAAAAGCTTTTGAAAAACCTACTAATGTCTCCCTGATTAATAAATATTTTACAGACATTCAGAACATACCAGTAGTTAATATGACAGGATTCAGGATTTATTTTTAAAAGACAATTGTATACTTTTTTCTTCAGCTTATTTTTCTTTGATATGATAGATAATTCTATCTTTAATCATGCATTCTACATTTATTCAGAACAGATGTTAAATTTCTGGCATGTAACCTCCTTGATAATTCCTGGGTTCCATTCCAGTTCTCTAATACAAGTAGAATAATGTTACATATTTTTCCTAGAAGATCAGCAATTTCACATGTTAGTCCTTTAAAAATGCTTGGATGGACAGCATCTGGAACTAGTTATTTGGTTTCAGCCAATGATGTCAACTCTTTTTGCTTCCAAAGAATGTAAAGATGTTTTGTGGTTTTTAATTGCTGGATTTTTAAAAACTTAATTAGTTGTATGGCTGCTCAAATGCTTTTTTTGTTGTCTGCTTGTATTTAATCTATTCAAACTTGTCTTCCTCTAAGCTCTCATAGCAATAGCATTTAGACATATACCATTCCATAGTGCTTTAGGGAACTCTCTGAGTGGTTCACAGTGTCAGCATTTTGCCCCCAACAAACTGGGTGTTCATTTCACCAACCTCAGAAGAACAGAAGGCTGAGTCAACCTTGAGCCCCTCAGAATTAAATTCCTGACTGTGGGCAGAGTTACTGCAATACTGCTTTCTAACCACTGCACCATCACGGCTCCTATAATTTGGAAAGGAATTCTATACTCTCTGGACAACCTTCCATTTTTATTTCTATAACTTTCTTGGTAGTATTTGCAACCTTTCCTTATAGTATATATGCATTGTAGTTTAATTGTTATTACATTCATTTGAGTAATTGTGAAAATATATAAGAGAGAAGGAAAAGACAAAAGTATCACATAGGAACCCCGCACAATTTCTAATCTGAAGTTTAATTCCTCCTGCATATTAGTATTACACGATTCTCTTCCATATATCTGCAATCTCATGTATCTTTCCCTGTTCACATTGTTCTTGGAAACACCGAAACACATACCTACCTGAAATATTAGTTTGCAATTGCCGTGGAACTCCATGCTTAATCCAATGTTGCTGGTTTTACTTGAACTTGAGAACTCACTTAGCAATGCAGTTAAAATGGAACAGGCCAGAGTTTGCTGAGAAAATTTGACGAGAAAAGATTTATTAGCTAAATAATTTGTTGTATGAAATTTTTATTATAGCATACCAGATCTTTTATCATTAAAAATGATAAGTGTCACATCTATTCTCAGATTTGGATTTAGTAAAAAAAAAAAAAAAAAAAGCAATTGTTACTTGGTCTTGATATTGTTGTTTTTGAACTCCATGGTAGTTAAAAATGTGGAGAAACTACCTTGTGCATAATAGACATTTCAGAGGATGCTTACTAATTCAGAAGTATGAACATTCATCTATTTATTTAGCAATTCTGTAGTGCCATGATTACAATCCCCAGACTTATTGAAAAAAAAGTGACATAAAATATAATAAAACAATAGAGTGGAACTCATAAAAATAATAATGGTCTAATCCCCCATATCTAGGTGCTTACTCCCTTGTTCCCCCAAAACTCTTTAGAAAAGGTTCCATTTTCACCACTTGTTGGAATACTGTCATGGTTAGTGTCAAACTGGCATCAGGAAGAACACTAATCTATAGAGCAAGGATCATCATTGGAAAACACTGCTTCCAGCTTCCTGCCATCCTTACGTTCCCAAATAAAGAGAATATTGTTAGATTGAGTTCATTTGGAAAAAGTAGGTGCAAAGCTATATAGAGCTTTGTACGTTAAAATCAGCACTTTGAATGGCAACCATAAACCTACTAGAAGCCAGCATAGAGCTTTCCTTTTATCTGCCAAACTGTAGGCTACCTCATTTTACGACAGCAGCAGTTTCTGAGCAGTATTTAATTGCAGTAATTTAGTCATATGATGATAAAGGTGTGAATTATCGTGGTCGTTGCATGTTCTTTTTCTGAATCACCAGTAACCAATCTGACCCAGACTCAATAAGCCCAAAGCACTGAAAACTTGACAGTTGGTTGGGTTGTATATCCCTTAGTGGATGACTTTTATTCTATCATGGAAAACTTACAAAGCTAAATTTGCCATTTATCTTTTTTTAGTTTCTGCTTTTTATTTCTCTTCTGTCACAGTCATTCTTATTTCTTCACCTTTTCTGCTTGTTGGGCTTCTTGATTCTTCCCCTCTTCTTCTGAATGCTTATTTGTAAAAAGTAATGGGAAACAAATAAATGGCCCTTCTTCCCCAGTGAGAGTCAGTTCCGTCTCACCTCATCAAGTTTGGCTATCATTTAGTTTGTCTCTTTATTTGACCTCAGGACTTTGGCTTTGTTTATTCAGCTTCTTTCTCACAAAGCCTTTGATGGCAGGTCTCCCAGGCAGCCATCTCCTCTTTTTCATTCCTCCTCCCTTGTTTGATTGGTGGTTGCTGTTTGATTGGCAGCCAAATTGGACTGATGAAGGATGAGGGTCAAGAATGCAGGGGAAGGAAGGAGCATGAGTGGAGTCTTCCACAATGACCAAACCTCTTAACCTATAAGTCAGAACTGGCATATAACTAAAACTGGGGGAAAGATCACCCACTCAAACCATGATGGAAAATCATAGGCCAATTCTTTCAGGGGAAGTGCTACCTATTCAGAATTAACAGTACAGCTGGCAAAGAACCTCAACAAACAAATAGTAACTCCATTTTTCTATACTTCATTGGAGATTATCTCTCCTGCTACAAAACCCCTAACTGGAACTGGCACTCCAAATAGAGTGGTACCCCTTGCTCCCAATTTTCATAGACATTCCAAAAAGATGCTATAATTGATACCAAATGCTACTGAGAAGTTTAATAGTGCCAAGAGAAGGGAACTGTCCCTTTTCAGACCCCAATGAAAGTCATCCAGCAAACCAATCAATGGTGGACTTTCCTTAAGTCAACTCACACACATTTTGAACTAAAATCAACAAGAATATATGTGTGTCTCTGGCCTAACTTAGCACAGTATACAAATAATTTTAGAAAATAAGTTGTTAGGCAAGTAGCACAAATTATCTTTGGGATGAATATGTTATTGGGGTACTAATGTGTAAACTTTTCATTTTAAGATGTTTTGATATTTACCATTTGTGGCACTTTACATATTTGCAAATTTTTGTTAAGATGACATACTACCCAAAACCATATATTAATTAAAAGTCTTTAATTGGTCTTGGTGAACACTACTAATATAAGCATGCAAATTTTAAAACTTCATCAGGTAGGCACTGATTCATTAGGAGGTTCCCCCCCTTTCCCGCCCATCAAAAGCAGTTCATAACAGGATAGGTCTAATTATTGAAGGTGAGTTAATACTGGTGGGAAAGATCCGTTTAAACAGAACAAAGTAGATAAAAATGTCCACTTTATAAGAAAATTATGGTTCACTTATTGACTCTATTTCTAAAGCAATGGATTAGATACACAGTCTTTATGGGACATTTCAATTATGTTATAAACTTGTTTATATGCGAGAGTCACAGGCTGGGTCAGTCAAATTCTGCTCCTTAGCTAAGAAATTCTTATAATCAATGCCTTCTTAATGAAATTTTAAAACATTTGTGCTTAAATTAATAGTAAAGGTTCCCCAAGCGTAAAGGCATTTGCTATAGCTTTATTCTGAAAGTTAGTAGGGCTTATCTAGAATTAAGGCTAAATGCCTTACCTTCCCAACCATTTTGGAAGTGCCCGCGCCACATGCGCACGCAAATGTCACATCTGCGTGGACCCTCTGTGCATGTGCAAACCCTTCTGCGCATCCACAGAGGATAAAAAACACATCATTTCCTGGTTCAAACCAGGAAGTAACAAAGACCAGGTGGGTGGTCATGCCGCCATTACTACCAGTTTTCCGAACCACCGGCCGCCATCGCTACCGGTTTGGCTGAACCAGGAGCATTTCATCCCTGCCTCCCCATATATGCCACTAAACTTTTCTAAAGAGTAGTAGAGATCTGTGTAAGTTTAGCTGCCACTGAAAAACATATATATGAAACTGCTAAATGCAAAGTATATAAATTTCCAGAATTATATGACTAATGCACAGGTACTTCTTCCTCTAAAATTATTTAAAGCTTAATGCTTAAGGTAAATTTTAATGTATCAAACTGGAAAATGATTTTTTCATAATATCTTGCTCCTCCACATATTATGCAAAAGAAAAGAATAGAATAGAATAGAATAGAATAGAATAGAATAGAATAGAATAGAATAGAATAGAATTCTTTATTGGCCAA